>VZTG01007483.1:441609-493356 GCA_013397845.1 Melanocharis versteri
GAGGAGGAGGAGGAGGAGGAGGAGGAGGAGGAGAGCGTCCAGCAGGACGGAGCGTAATGACAGAGCTGAGATTTTCCTCAGCCTTTCCTCTGCTCTGTTAGTAGTGAGTATTGTCAAGAAGAAATGCCTGCGTGATGCAGGTTTTGCAGGTAATTTTATACTCTGCTCAGGAAAAGCATTGGAAATAAATCAGAAAAGCAATTTTGAAAGGTGAAAGAAATACCTAAAATTGTTACCCATGTCACAGGCAACAGGATGCTTTCTTTCTATGCATTTATTCATTGTTGTGCACGTACAGTAATATTTACAGATTTTTTTTTTGCCCTAGTTTAAGCAGTTGGTCGGTGCGGTCTACCTTTTTTTTAATTATTATTATTTTTTCCCTCTTCTGCAACCTGCTTTGTAATATAATGACTAGCTTTAAATCCTTCAGAGTGGAGGACTTAAAACTAAAGCCTAGCACGAAGTCATACTTCAGCAATTCAGACTGGGAAATGAAGTAAATTTTGCCTTCTCTTCAGAGTGGGCTGGGGCAGAGGAGCATCCATAAGGCAGGGAGATACCGTGCTGAGCACAGGGGCTGTCAGTTCTGCTTCCCTTAACCGATCACCTTAGATTTTCCTCTCTTTTAAAATACTGTGGGAAGCGCTTGCTCCATCACTGTATGGTTTTTACACATAGGTATTGATAAAATCCAAATCCAGTGAACTGTTTATCTGTTGGCAGATTGCTGCTGTATTCGAGGCACTTCTGGATTTAATATTCGAGAGAGTGCAACAATAATAATTATTACAGTTTTGTCCCAATTTAGCCATATCTATATGCATTTTTAAGTGCATATCAACAAGGGTAGCAGTAAACAGAAATAGTTAACACTTCCTATTGGCTTTTTAAACCTCCCCATTGCTGTTTATCTGCCTTTCAGAGGCAGAAAGAGCATGAACAGGATGGGGTGTGTGTGAGAACAATTCTATAAAAGATTATCTTGCACACAAAGCGAGTGGCCCTGCCCCCATTGTGAAGGCAGAGATTCCCCAGAGATTAGGAGAGGAGGAATTGCTTGTGGTCAGAAGAGGCAGGAGAACAATAGAGCCCAAAATGGGCAGCAGCAGCAGCAGTCGCCGAGGTGGGTGGGAAGAGTGGCCAAATGGCCATTGCAGGCTACGTGGCGTTGTCACTGACACCAGAAATGGCTAAAAGGTCTCAAATTAGCAATTGTTATGATTAGCAGGTGGTTTGAGAGATAGGAGGTCTGGGAAAGTGATTGGTGCTTTAGACATCACATGCTATCTGGTCCAAAACACTCTTCACTTGCTCATTAACAGAGAATTATGAAATTACTTAAAGCAAAATGATTCTAATGAAAAACAGAGTGTTATAGAAATCAATTCCTTAAAGGGGTCGTGACTTTCTATAAAAGTGTTACAACTCCTGCAGATTTTATTTTTGTGAAGGAATTTCGTCAGGAAATTTGGCAGGGAAACCACCACTGTACAACAGTATTTCATCTGACTAGGAAAAAGTGAGAATTATTCTAACACACACATTCCTTTCATGAATAACTCATGTATTTAGATTGTGAATCTGCTCCTAAGAGAGGTCCAAAGACACCTGGCTCAAAACCAAATTTATAAGAATCAAAGCTCAGAAGAATTTTGGTCTGGAGACTGGTACTGTTTAATCCACAGCACTAAAGGAAAATCATATAAACAAAACATGCATCCTCTTCTATTTCTTGACTTTGAAGATAAACTCAAGGATGTTAGGGCTTTATTATCACTGGCTCTTTTAAAAGCTAGGACTGGATTCTCCAATTTCATGGATGTGCAGATACCAATACTCTCCTGAGGACTGTCTGTGTTCCAGACCCAAAATCTGGAGCACAGCAAGTCCAAAGACACTCTTGAAATAATATCCATTTACAAATTAACAGCCTGCTCTTCTCTTTCTTAAGCCTTATCCTACCTCCTCCTATTTTCACACCAGAGAGCAATGACTTGTACCCAGGCTCAAGGAGCACCCACTGACTGATCTACAGAATCCTGTCCTGTACATGTTAGGGGAGTTCATTCTGCCAAAACATCTCTAGCTAGGAATATTTTTACAGTATTTTATATTTAATTGGGATTTTGGTGTTCCTGAACTGCAGCAGAAAATACCAAGCTGACTGCATTATGCTGGACTATACCACTGCTATTTTTTCATGTGCTGCAGGCCACTGAGCAACTACGAGACCCTCTTTGCATTTGCCAGAACCAGCTTTAAAAGTACACTCTGAAAGCAAAAACTTCAGTGTCCTGTCCCTAATTCCAAGAAACCTGACAGTAATTGGTCTGTCATTAGCTCAAGATAAAAAATCCAACTGACATATCCAGTATTGGTGATTATCTTGGAAAATATTAGCTCTACTGTTAAGAAAGTCACAGCACACACTCTGCTCCAGTTCCTTCTGGATACAACCAACAGGGATGTGAGAACAGCTCTGTGCAGGAAAATGGTGGTAGCCTAAGGTGATGTCCCTTAAATTTTAGAATTAGGCATCTAAAATTTAGTGGGATATGTCTGCAAATTGAGAGATCTCATGAGAGAGGAGATAAGGACAGTTTGTCGAAGGGAGGTTTGCTTGCAGGCTCATTGAAGAAGCAAAAATAAACACTCTGTCTGGGCTCATTGAATAAGCTGAATGAGCAGTTCAGCTGCCCATGCCACGGGAAGTAAATGGAAAGGGTTAAAATTGGAGAAAATAAACAGTGTGAAGGAGGATGAAGAAATGCCAGCTTTTACAGTCTTTGTTCTCATAATTATTGATTCGCCAACATAAACAGTGCAAAAGTAGTTGTGTATGTATTCAAGAGTTATATGGATATTTTAATTGTGAAGGTTTTTAAAAATATCTTAAATATTACAGTATTTGCAGTAACTCTGCCATTAAAGATACTGTTTTTCCTAAAGATGTCTTTTGGTGAGGTCGCCATGGCAAGCCCTTTGTTTTATGTTCAGTGAAGCCAGAGGTGTTATTTCTCACAAATGAGATAATTTCCGACTCCAAATTATATGTTCAGAATCATATATATTCTAAATAAAATCCTGTCAAAACCCTGCCATTTCCCCATCTTTCTGTCATATAATTTGTGCTTACAGCTTGAAGACAGAAAATTATGCTGCAGGTACATGCCTGAGTATTTTTTCCTTTACTGAGAAGTTGGGTGTGAATGTATCTAGACTTATACTCGTAAATTAAGGGCAAGAACCCAAAATCTAAGGCAAGTAATGTGACAAAAGCCACTCTCCCTTTTGAAATCATTTACTATAAAACTAAACTATAATCAAGTACTATTGATAAAATCTTTCATGTCAAATTATTTTTAGCCTTTCTGGTTTTTTCTGAAAAAATTGTTCTTTGTTTTATTTTTATCACACATGGAGAAAAGAAGTACAGTAATGGTTGTAGTATAACTAAGTGCAATTATTTTTCCTATTTCTTTCTGCTAAAACCAGGAAGCATTCTCACAGGTTTCCAGTGCATGCTCCTGTTTCCCTTCCCATCGGGGCTGACACAGAACATCCATCGGCCTCTGCTCCTGTCCCATAACCAGCCAGGTGTCCTCAGATGCAAAGCTGAGCACTTGGGCTTCTTCCTGATCCTCCACTCTTCCTTCCTGTGCTTTATTTGCTCTTTTTATCAATGTACATACTGAACACAAGAAAACCTTCAGTAATTTTTTCAAGCTGTTGCAATAGAAACTCAAGTGATAATGAGCAGTGAGGTGGGAGGCTTCCTTGTTGCTGTTGCTTTTCTGTAAGTCAGATGAAGTGCAGAAAAGTCTCACCCTGATTTTAAAAGCTAGGTATCCTGGTGGTCAATTGTACCAAAACATGGCATTCCCCCCGCGTTTGTAAAAGTTCCTAAACCTTGTAAAAGCCAAGCTGTGTACAACACAGCTTTTCTCCTGTGGTTGAAAGAGAGCAAACCTCACCTGAGAGGTGATACCAAGGGCACCCAAGCTCCCAAGCGAACGGGAACAAAGCCTCAGTGTCATGGAAATGGGTGCTTTAAACTCTTTTCTCTGAGTTTAGTCAGGTACCTTCCTCTTGTTCTTCTATTTCACCAGTTTTATTCTGAGGTTTAGTTGGGTAGGAATCTGCAGGTTGAGCATCTGTCTTGTTGCAGAAAATATCAACCAAGCCTGGGAAGTTGTTTACCCTAGAATACAAACCTTGGGTCTGATGATTTGGAAAATATTAATTTTTATTAACTACCTTGATGCTTATGCCCTTCTGTTGGAAAGAATAACAAGGATTTTGCTAAAAAAACAGAAGAAATATATTTTAACTCCTAATTCAAAAAAAGAAATAAGGCTTAAATATCCTGTTTAAAGTTTATTTAGAGACATTAGAAATTTCAGCCCCAAAGGATAACCTTTGAAAAAGCTGTGGAAAAAGTTGAAAGGGAAACTGCTTTGCAGAGCTCTGCTGCTGCAGATGCTCTTATGGACATCCAGCAAAATGTGTAGAATGAAATAGCACCAATAATCCTCATAAAAAATTTATACTGGATGCAGAGTTTGAAACTTTTCTATCCTGAGTGGATTTTATTTTCTTGGTCCACACTGGAATAACTGAGGGCTGATCAAATGACAATAAATAAGTAAGTAAGAGAAATTACAGCTTTTCATTAGTCTTTAGATGGTTGAAATTATTTATCCATTTTTGTCACTGTTCTCCACTATTTTGTGTCATATTTAATTCAATTTCTATCAAAAGAAGCATACAAAAAATGAGAATGATTAGAAAACTCAGCTTGCTAAAGCTAATTTGCTGCCATCTATGGATT
The DNA here is from genome assembly GCA_013397845.1 of Melanocharis versteri. Lineage (NCBI taxonomy): Eukaryota > Metazoa > Chordata > Aves > Passeriformes > Melanocharitidae > Melanocharis > Melanocharis versteri. The sequence continues at coordinate 446,444 of VZTG01007483.1, forward strand.
TTCGAGTAGAATTCAAAATGAGTGTTGCAAAGAATTAAGATAAATATTTTCCTTGTAAGAAATCTGGATGAGGATGAGATGTTTAAAAATAATACCTTTAAGTGAGGCATCAGTCTTTTTTCCCCAGACCTCCACATATTTTGAGTACGAGTTCTCATAATGCTGTCATTGGCTAGGAGTTAGACTGCTTTGTGCTTTTTGTGGCACACCCTTCTTTGCTCAGGATGCTGTGACAATGAAGAGAAGCTGTAAATTTTGTTTAGGTATACCTGGAAGTTTCCCCTTTTGAAGGAGATAGAAGCAAAATTAGAATGAAAATAAGAACGTGTAGAGGGACTCTCACTCCTCTAAGCTGGGGAGAGACTGGGCAGAGGGATTGTGCCTGAGCTTTTCTGTATTGAGAAGTCAAAATACATTCAGGATTCAAAACCAAATTAAGCACATTTTATATGTGAACAAGGCTCTATTGACTTCAGCAGCTTCTGTCAAAACATAAGAGGAGTAAAAGTTTTCTGATATGGGAGGAGAGAGGGAAATCTTGCAGGATAGGGGTGTAGGAATGTGCATGGGAAATAGGAAACTCTGTGGGTGCTCCGCTCAGAGGGGGATTGAGGAAGCAGGAAGAGCAAGTGCAAAGAGAACTTTATATTTCAATGGCAGTGAAAGGATTCAGAATAACACTGAGGTCCAAAGAAGCTGGAAAATTTGAGATTCTATTAATGGAAGGGATATGGAAGGTAAAGTGGAGATATAATCTTGAGTCTGAATGTTAAGATGTAAAGGTTAATCCAAAAGGGTCAAAATCCATAACACTGGAGTTCATTCAATACCCAGAGAACTGTAGGTCTGACTAGGATCTGTTAGTCTTCATTTACATGTGCAGAACTGCACTGGCTTAATAAAGCAGATTCGGTTCAAATCACTGCTGCTGAGAGCAGAACACCACTGATTCCTGTGGAGGAAATTATTCGGTGTCCAGCATTTTCAGAGCTCCAGCTTTAGGAAGACTGAGCACAAACTGATCAGAGTCCTTGCAGGTCCCATTTTCAGCCATTTCACTCTTTGTAGGGAAGTATGACCTTGCTTTAAAAAGTGTGAGATAGTACACAAATGGTCAAGACAGGAGGAAAAACACCAAAACACTAAGAGTAAGCAAAAACTGAAATTTATTCAAAGCGTCCAGTTCCAGTTCATATTTATGGAAGTACACAAGTGCTATAAGTGCACATGCATAAAAGACATATTTATCTACACATGTGGCTAGTGACGCTTTAGTTTGAAAAAAAAATGTACTTTCCCTCTCTTTTTTAACCTTATCTGTGCATTCTTGGGTCATGTAGCCTTTGTGCTGACTCTGGACAAAAATCCTCCTTTGATGGAGGATACATGCTGAAAGGTAGAATTCTGAATTATGTTCTCTAAATTATCCCGTGCTCAGAGAGCAAGTATTGATTTTAAAAATGACTGAGCCAGACCTCGCATTGCAGTCCCCCCAAAGCACAACAAACAGCAGTCATGTGTTCAGCTACCAAGAGGCCACTGTGCTGGCATTGTTTCAAAAAATCAGAAAGTCATCAATCAACCAAATAGTAATCGGAATAAGTACATGGTATCTAAAGGCACATTTTATCCAGTTACATGCTCCAATTCAGTTAGCGACGAGGAGAATTAGAACAATATTGGACCGATTAACAAGTCTACCTTGGGAACTGTGAGCTGTTAAGTTATTTATTCTGCTGCCTTGTATAAAAGAATGAGGAGAATTTCATCTGCATAGTTAAGCATTCAGTAACTTCCCACAATAAATAACCCAGCATCTCTCCGTGCTGGAATGTTTTTCATGGAGCCTGATTGAGAATACAGAATTTTACTGTAATTGGTTTCTGTACCTTTCAAATGGTTTGGACACAATCGTGTTTCAGAGGAAGATTTTTATTTTTTTTCTTTAGGTGCTGTTAGTCACCGGTGCTGCAATGAAACTTCACAAGCAATAAAATTATTAGGATCAGTGTATTCAAAATATCATAGAATTCTATTTTAATGACATGATTTAAGGATCAATGCAAAAAGCACGGTTTAGGATTTCAGTCTTGCACAATTCAATCGAATCAATAAACTACGGAGTTTCTATGAGGATGCACTTCACAATAACACAAAATACACCATTTCTAAAGAAGTACATGGCTCAAAAACCATGCTCCAGCTCTGTATATTTATAGCTGTCTTTTGGGAGATACAAGAGAGGAACAGACAGATTATACAAAATGCTTTGTAAGTTAAGGTAATAGCTCATACAATTAAGATGGTTGAATTTTTCAGTATTGCTATATAGCACTTCCCATAATGAAATCTCTGATTTTTAGGTTTAGAACCCTCAAGCTCTGATTGCTATTAAACACAGCACAGGGTTTTTGCTATAGAAGGAATTAATTTAGAACTATTTTAATTCAGTAAATCTGGAGTTTCCTAATGAAGAAAGGAGGTACATGCATACTTAAGGTGCTATAGTACTGTCTCCTAAGACCCAGGGTGAATTTACATTTAAATTTTACATATATTTTAAGTATCTGGAGGAGAGCAAGTTCTGCTTTATTCTTACCGTTTCGCTCTATTCTTACTAACCATAAATACAAATGAGTGAGTTCACGTTTTCTTTCCTTGGAGCACCCCACCTTTCTGGGTTGCGTAATTACGTATGAAAGCTGCGGGGTTTTATAGACATTCATTTGTAGGGGTTTGCTGTAACTCAAATTTAGTTTGAGTTTACATCACACAGCCACTCCCTGCTCTTTGTGTCCTTAGCTTTCAGGAGATGGCAGGGTTGAAGGAGTGGAGCTTTAATTACCTTCTCAACAGAAAAGGGTTCCTTTTCCAAATCTGAGTTTACAAAACAGACCTGGAAGAATCAGAATTAATCTGTGTGATACCTGGCAATGTATTCACCTACTTGAGGGTCATCATAATAACATGCTGCCACGTCCCATCCCTCTCAAAAGCACTTCTGTCCTTCCTCCTTGGAAAAACCAGCTTCTGGGCAGCAGTGCATTATCGAGCCAGGTGAATGAGCTGGACAGAGGCGATGCTGATAGGAAACACTTGAATCTTTGCTTTCCCATGCAGGGCTCTGAAAAATATGCAAAGGGAGCTGGTTTGTTCAATAGGCCTATGTATCAAGGAAACAGCATCCAGAAAGGAGATAGGTGATGGTTCTTCCTCACTGTTTTCAATGAAAACGCAGTTTTGAGAATCTGAAGGTGAAATGGAGGTAAGATGTTCAGCTCTGCTCAGGAAGGTTTTGATAACTCCTTCTCCAGATATTTAAGTACAGTGGAAAACCCAGGCCTGCGTGATTGCGAAGGTCAATCCCTTTGTAAGCAGGAGTTGTTCTTTTCAAGAACCATAGTGCTCTTCAGAGTTCCAGTTCAACTAAATGTGCATCAATAATAAAATTAAACTTCAATAGTTTTGTAGAGGTAAACCATTTTATGTCTTTGCTCTTTAGCTCTCATTTCAGGGTGTTTTCTTACTCTGATGTGGGTGTCTGTCTCTGCATACATTTTTCTGGCTCCACTGAGAAATTGTTGGAAGACTCTGCCCCATAGAAAAAAAATTCTACTATAACTGAAGGGCACTTGAAGTATGAAAATTAGAGCTTTTCAGTTGACTGTTACGAATACTGTCTTTAACTGAAGCTCCTTTGGGCCACGTCATAGTTATCCAGACATTTTACTCTAGATTTGCTGTTTGATCCTATGAATAATGATTAACTGGAGGGACAGCTGTTTTTGTGTGTGGTTTTTGGCAGCAGGAGCTATCATAGGGCAGAACATGTTGCTCAGCTTACAAATATGAGAGTTAGAAATCATTACAGGCAGTGTCAGCTGCAACACTGAGGTCATAGCACTTCTAGGAAAAAAAATCATTATTTTGTGAATAGAAAGACAGAATTTTAAAAATTCGCCTTTGTTTTGTATGAAAGTAGATTTTTACAGTATGTTGCATTTTCCTGTTTCCCCCTTCCACAGTCTGAAGAGCTAGCCATCAAAAAAAAAAAAAGTTCCTACATACTGTGATTAACCTGTATGAAAAAGAAAGTTAATAAAGCCTTAGAAAAATCTAAATAACAGTGCAGAAGTGGTTCATCATGTGTTCTGGGAGCTGTCCGAAAAAATGCAAAGTGAGACATGCTTTTTAAAGGAAAACTGGCTGATAGTCACGGTTTTATTTTCCTCTCCAGTTAACAGCAGACATTTTTTCTCTTTCTACAGTGTTAAGCTGACAAGTTTTTCTCTGAAATAGTAGTTTTGTAAGAACCTTATGTTTTTCCTGTGTGGATATTTGTAATTTGGGAGTAAGGAGGGCACAAACAGGAGAAGGAAAAATGGAGATTGTGAAATTCTTACCTGTTTTGAAGTCCCATATGCTACCTAAAAATAACTCTTTGTGGAAACTTCTTGCTTTTCAAACACCCTTGAACTGCAGACAAAACTTACATGAAATCCAGGTTAAATATGGATGCAGTGTTGGGTAACGTAGGTATTTTCCAGTAAAGTATAACTCATAACGATTATGGAGTAAATTTAGGCCAACTGATGAGGGCAAAAGTTAGTCCCTGACCACTTACCATGACCTGTGATTGCCTCATCTGCCTGGGCCTATTAGTGAGGATCAAGTAGCCATTAAACCCTGATTTGTCTGTGAGCTTATCCAGATTTGTCAGGAGAGCAGGAGGAGGTAGGACCTGGCCATGCTCCCACACTGAGCCATCATTCCCGGTGGCTGGCTCTGAATGGATTCATGTCCCAAAGGAAAGGCCAAAACATGCCAGTGCCATGTAAGGTTTCTGTAAGGTATCTTATTTTTATAATAACATTGGGACCTGAAAGTTGAAGGAAGGAGAGAAAGGAATGCAGAGAAAGAAGACTGGGTTCTTTTCCCATTCTGCCAATATTTTATTTCAGCCTAAAAATCATAAAATGACTTGCTCTGTGTCTTCATCTGAAAAATGAAAAGCAATGAAAAGCAGAGGAGTTGCCTGTGATCTTTCAAATGTATAAATGTAAAGCCCTAAGCCTCAAACTGTTCTTCTGGTACATTGCAAGAGGTGTTCCAGGTTCTAAAATGTATGTGCAGCAAAATAACTTTATCAGAAAAAAAAAAGGCCAATTTGCCTAATCATTTGATCTTTTTTCAGGAAAAAATCCCTCAAACATTAAATTATCCTCGCTCTGTTAGCCAATTCAATTGTTTGCTTACTGGTGAGGGCCTGTATGAATTAGAAAATGTAAATGAAGCAGTGAGAAACATGTGGCTGTATCCAGCTGTGGCAACCCTCTGTTGGGAGTCAAAGTTTGGTTCATGTTCACATTCCTGGTGGACTAGAATAATATGAAGTGAAATTCTCATACTTCGAAAACGGTTCCTCATTTGCAATTTATGAGATAGAAGTACACCAAAGACATAAAAGCAGCAAACAGTCAGAAGTTAAAAGTGAGGGATAGCCAGACTTCAGAAAAATTAGTTAACTGGTGATGTCGTTCTATGAATAAAATAATTTACCTCAAGAAATCTATAGTTAGACCACCTCCCTTCAGATGAATATCTCTAGGCAGTAACCTGCTCTGAAAATTGTTTTCAATGCAGTTTTCCCTCTACTCTAGCAAGGTGCAGGAGCCATGGGTTTGTGGAGTGGCTGAGTATGGACCAAGTGATTCCTTCCAGGGCAGTTGAAGAGTAACTCCAGGCAAGACAGGATCTGTCCTCAGTAATCCCAGACCACTGGGTTGACTCCTGGTTTTGCTTCCACCTCCTTGACTTAGAAGCTGAAACCAGGGCAGTGAAAGGGTGTCCAATAGACATGATACGTCCAAGATTTCCATTCCAAGGTGTCCAGTGAGATCTGACACAATTAAAAGCTTTTTGTTCTAGTTTGTGCGATAGGAGTGGGTGCTGTCTTTGTTTCTCTTGCTGTACAGCACTGACTTTGGCTGTTAGGATCCTTGGTTCAACCTACTGGCTCTGCTTCTAATACAATTTAAAGCTGTTATTGTGGTTGATGAGTTAAAGTTCACATTGACTGCATATTTCAGTTGTTTGGGGTTTTTGGTGTGAATATTGAGCAATACTTTATAGTGAAACAAAAGAAAACCCCATCTAAGGAGGTAACAGCACTTCCTTACCATGGTCTCCTGCACCTTTCCATGTAGAGGTCCAGAGTTTGGGTGAGCTCTGTTCTGCTCCCTGTAGGAAGTGTCTGAGGGCAGTTGGATGCACCACAAACCCTCAGAGACAGGACAGTCGTTTCGGCCTGAGTTTTAACAATGCTGTCACTGTGGGGGCCATGACTCTGAGGTGACACAGCCCTGATCCTATCACCATTCCTGGCAGTTTGCAGACTCTCCAGCCTGCCTGATGCTCCACTAGTCTCTCATGGAGAATATCCCATCAACCATCTATGACATTTACTTTCTAATCTTATTTTCCTGCTTCTCAGTGTACCTGCTAGGCATTCTCAGAATAGGCCCAGAGGAAGACTATTTTTTCTCATTTTAAGATCGTATTAGATAAGAGAAAGAATAGGTTTGGCTCAACTACCATATCTTCATCAACTACCATATTTTCATCAGAATTTGAAGGAAAAAGAATATAAAGTAAAAGTGCTTTACCTATTCACTAGGCTGTTTATTCAGTAGTCACTCAGGAGTTGCTTCGAGCACATTTTGCCAGTCTTTTTCAACCTTTTCTGTCTCCAAGATTAGTGTTGATACCAGTGCTACTGGGCGGGTTTTATTTCTTCTAAATAAAAGCCAAGTACAGAAAGGGTCATCGAATCTCCCAGTGACATTCCTAGTCAATGGAGGGATTGCACCAGGACTCCAGGAGCTGTCTGCACCCAGCTTACCTGTTTCTGCATATTTATATGAAGACTGCTACATCCTGGCTCCCTCAAATCAACAATAATTCCCACTGCACGATAAGATGCCCTAGATTTCTCATGGTTTTCATATGTGTTTTTAGGGACTCTGCCCTTAAAATTCATGACAGGCGCTTGAGAGGTTATGTCCTTTTCATGACTCACTTCAGGGAGTTTCACAGACATCTTCACTTTGCTCAGGCAAGATTTCTACCTGACTCTCCAAGCAGAAGAGAATTGCCATTAGCCTTTTATACCAGGCTTAATTGCCAATTACCAGCGGGTGAACAGCCTCATAACACTGTGTTGCTCCAAGCCTACCATGCTTTTCAAAGGAGTTCTGTGCAGAGAAATCTCTGCACAAGGAGGGATAAAGGCCATTGAAGGACCTCCCCACCTCTGCCAAAGTTTCCAGTAGCTCCTTGTAATTTTGAGAGCTCCTCATGCATGTAACTGGAATATTCCTATTTTAAAAAGCAATGTTTCCATCCAAAAGTAAGGGCAGAAAGCATTTAAAAGAACTGTCTTTCAAAAAATGAGACAAATGTATTTTGAAAATTGTACCAACACAAGAAAACATAATATTCCTGTTCATTTTTTAAAAATAAGAAATTGCATATGCAAGATGAAGTAAAAAAGGAGCAGCTGTTCCGTTCTATTTAATCCCATTTCTCCATATTTTAAGCAGAGCAGGTCACAAGCACAGTCCAGTGGGGGAAGTTCAGTATATTAAATGCACCAGCAGTTTTCTCTTGCAAATTGATTATTTAAATTGAGCTACTCTCAAGTAATGGACAATACCCGCGCTTACAAGTATGAGTTTGTGTGGAGATTTGCATTCCAATCCATTCTTCTTTCTGTGCTCTCAGAGACATCCAACTTAATTTCTTTGTGCTTATCTCAGCACTTACATCTTAAAATTAAAACTTATTAGGTGTTCATAAATTATTGTAAGGAATTTTTTTTTACTGCTTTGTTCTTTTCTGCGTATGGGCACATACATTTATCTGGATGCAGGACTTTTTCTTGCTGATGAAACTATTGCAGAAATTTGGAAATGTTAAACAAAAAAAATTGACATTTTCAGTCAGCTGTGATAGCTGTAGTGCGGGACTGAAAAGTAGGGATTAGTGATGATTCCTCATCCAGTACCAGCCCCAAGGTGGGAGATGACTTTTTAAGATGAGATAAGGGAAACATTGGGGTTGGGAATTCATCCAAAGATTCTTGGAAGGATACTCAGGTTCTAGGTTTTTTTGTTGCTCTGATTTTTGGAGAATTCACAAGCCAAATTAAGTTGTTCTCGTATTTACTGCAGTATCCACTGCTGTCAACAGCATCATCACAAACAGAAAGTAATTTTCTCATTTTAATTAACCACAGACTCTCCTGATTGCTGTACATCCAAAGCTGCCCCGTTGCTGCTTCACTGGGGAGTTTGAATGTGAGTCTCTTTCACTGTACAGAATGGAAGAATCCTGTTTGAAGCAGAGTTCCCATGTTCTTCAGGGTCAGCCCACAAAGGTTCCTCTGCAGATCTAACTAAATTTCACTGGCAGATCTTGTCTCAGCTGTGCTTTGTTCCATCGAGCGTGCCTGGCAACTTGGCCATATCTCATAAGCCTTTGCTTTTGGAGTTGGACTTGCCAATGCAGCTTTAAACTAAATGGGGCTGTAAATCAAAATGTCCTCATCTACAATTCTTCCCTAAGCATCTGATTGCAATCCTGCTGCATGCTACTTGTACAGGGATGTTTAAAACTGCCTATAAAACAACAGCTAATTGCTGATCTGCTTAATTAAAGAGAGCCTTTTGTTGTCACATATACAAAGATAAATGAAATAATCAGCTTTGGACTAATGAGAGATAATTAGATTATGCAGTCTGATAAATAAAGACAAAAATCCTACAGATTGCCACTGTACTCTGGCAATCACCAAAGGATTTAGAGGTGCACTTTCCTCTCCTTCCCTCGCCATTCTTTTTGAATTTCTTGCATCCCGGAGTTAACAGGGTGATCAGATCTTCCAGGCATTAATGACTGTTGTTATGTACTATAATTTTGGGTTTGTTGTTTAACAGCAGGGTGATTTGCAGGGACACAATTTAATTTACTCAGAATTTAAATTCCCATGTAAAAAAATTTGCTAGATCTGACTGTTCACTTTCCAGCCTCAACAGACATGTGATGCTGACAGTCCTCTTCAGGGTGGAAGCTAAAACGAAATGCCTTTATTTGTGCTTTTTGCTGCTCTATTTAGACTGATAAACAAAGGGTCATTTTTGTCCAGAAGGCCTAAAATGCATATGCTCAGTGGGTGTTAACACTGAAGTCTAGTGACTAATGGACTTGCTTATTTTAATGGATTCAAACAGTTTCTGCTAGAGTGGTGCCCAGAGCTTTGGGAGAATACCTGATGTGCTTTCTTTATTCTTCCTTTCGTTCGTGATCTCTGAAGAAATAACTTTAGCTCACCAAAAGATGCTCTTCAGGCACACACCTAGAGCATGCAAACCACAGGATCAGACAAGAGCTTGTAGAAAATTGACTCATCACACCTGTGCAGAATGGACATCATTGGACCAGCTGTTCTATTCTTCAGATCTCCTTCTGTTATGCTGCACTACTTGGCAATGTTGGCAGATCCCAAGATATTTTGAACAAATTGGCAAAAAAAAAAAGCGCTTTTAATTATCATTTTCCATATCAGTTTTGTAGCAGCTCTACTTTTTATACAACATGTGTGTTAAACTCATGTTTGCTTTGTGCTTAACAAAGCAAAACCTTTGTTAGTGTGGGGGTATCAATAGATGACAAATTTACCAAGCAAGCATAAATGAGATATTTCTCCTGAACATGGTTTCTGTGGCAAGAGTCTGTTTACTGCTGCATTGTTTGGTTTCCTTCTGGAACTGGGGTTTGGTGTCAAGAGCCAACGCACAGGAAAAGCAGTGGTTGTTTCCTAAGTGAGAGGGATAGGAATTTCTTGGGACATTGTGTGATCATCAGCAAACAAAGAACAGTCATTTATCAGCATTTTTGTCTTATTTACAAGGTCAGAACAAAATATCATTTTGACAAGGTATCTTCCTACACTTACGGCTAAAGAGAGTGGTACAGTAAATCTGTAATCAGTCCTATGCTGCTGCTGTGATACACGCACAATATTCTAGCAATTTGAATAATTTTCATCATATTTTCTAGTTAGATTAATCATATATAAGATTAAACAGCTGCTGCTTTCTCTTGTGCCAGCACTCACCATCCTGGTGCCACAGCCAGGTACTCACATGTCCCCAGCATGTACCAGCATGCTGCAGCTGCTCCAATATCTAGGATTAAGGTCACCTTCACTGGGATATACTGTCACACTGGCACCTATTTTCAACCTATTTTTCAAGCCTCTTAAACCTAGATTAGACCAGTTAATTATTTTAATGCCTTCACATTCAGAGTTAGGATCTTGCATAGTATTAATGCCCATTTAATTAAAGACACCCAGCCAAATCTTCCATTTAAGCTTCATAAGTTTTGCCTATTAACAACACTGTATTTTGTCTATCCTTACATGGATCACGACATGGACACAAAGAAAAAAGGTGGAGAAGTGCATTTAATTAAATAGCAGGCGTAGGTCAAGTGTCTGCCTCATATGTCATTGTACAGCAGAGATGACTGCAGAAAAATCCCAGGAAAATCAGCTACTCAGTGAAACCGGGCCTGCTGGAGAGCCCTGTGGTCGCTCTGCCTTGGAGGAGCCATCCACAGAGCCTCCTGCCCTGCCTTATACCTTCATCCATGTAATGTCATGTTTGTTTTCTCAGGAAAGCGGAAGCAAGCAAGAGGACCACCTGAAAGGGTGGATGTTCCTCATCACGAGCAAAAGAAGGTGAACTGGACCATTTGTTACTGGGCAACAGCCTTTTTTCATGGATTTTCAGCAAAATCTATATACAACACACATCCTCTCTCATTAAAGGCAGCACGAATGCTTAGCAAAGGTCAACTCCTACCTGGGGTAGAGCTGTGGGGAGACAAGAGGTTAAGGCTGGTAAAATTCCCATGATATCTTTTATGGAGGTGAAGAGATAGCATATGAGAAGAAGAAATCAGTAGACATATCATGTCCAGCTACTTAAGAGGAATGAGCTTTTAACTCTTGGAACGTCTGCAGTAAATATTTGTCAGCTGATATCTGGGCTGCTCATCACTAACTACTCAAAAACAATCCTCTCGCAGTTAGTTTCTGAGAAGCCTTTTTCCTATTCCCTTTATCTCCTGAAAAGCTGCTGTGCCGCTGCAGGAAGCTGGCCAGCACTCATCCATATTATCTGGAGGCCTCAGTCCTGAATCAGGACTCTTCACTGACAGGTGCTGCCCAAACCCAGAGCAAAAAATGATCGCTGCATCGATAGTTGGTGATCAAATTATTCTCATACAGATTCTTCTTTGTCTGTGGATTCTGTCAATCAATGACACATAGTTTCTTTGTACAATTCCTGACACATTTAAAATGCTGCTGGATATGAAGAGTGAGGTGGGAGAAGTGAGGGTGTGACACCATTTCTCACAGCAGGCTTTTAGGCAGATCAGCCTGAGGTGGGCGAGGAGGGTGCTGGGCCTCTGCAAGAGGCAGTGTTTTCAAATGTTCCCATCCCCAGTTTGTCTTTTCCAACATACCAGTGAAGCCAGTTTTTGTGATTTCTTCAGTTTGGACACACCCATCCCTGTAGGATGGGAAGGTGCTCTGGTTAGAGGTGGGAATTTTACCTTCCTGCATGCTTCTGACTTTAGTCTAACCTAATCTCAAGGAACCCATAGCTCCATCTCATCAGTAAAAGAATTGACCCTTGCCCTCTTCCCCCAGCAACATCAAACAGTGTTGACACAACAGGGATGCAAAGCAGGGGAAGAGCCCCAGAGCAGGCATCAGATGCAGACGTGCAGAATTAGACCAGATGCTGGTGTAAAGACAAAGAATATTTATAGTGAGCTAAAGTGAACTTGTAAATGTCGCTGTATCTGAGATTTTAAAAACTAAGATGAATACGCTTTTCATTATCTTAAAAGCACATTACTAAGTGTTTACCGTGGTGATCTGCAATTGAGTAATTTAGATCTGTCCACAAATTCTCACATAGGAGTAGGTGTCACATTACCTGCCTGCTCACCAAAGCTTTCCTAGAAGCAGTTGAATCCTGACAGAAAGCAAAATCCATTTGAGTTAACATGGAAATCTCAGGGGAACTTTAAAATGATTCTTGAATAATTTTAAAATCTAATTGTATTTACACTCCTAACTGCTATAAGCCCTTTTTCAAATTCATTGGCAAACAAGTGAAACACGTCTGAGTTGTATGATTTATCACATGAGATTTCATCAAGGGTAGCACGGCTGAAATGAACTGCGTGTTCTCAAAAGCTAACAGGCAGCTCCTGCCCCTTTTGGACATGCTGCAGATTTTGTTAGTGACTTCTAGGGGGGAGAGTCTTATTTGTTAAAAAAAAGTGCACTTCTCTAAAGAACATTTAATGTCATGACTTATAACATTTGCTGCTGGGGACATTTTGCAAGATGATGAGAAAGCAGCATATAAATTATTAGACTCACAATTTTAATATTAATAACTCTTTGCATTCTCACAGCACTTTTCAGCTTAGAAACTGAGTGCAGTGCTGTGCATAGAAATGTATGTGCCAGTAAGGGAGTGTTTGTAAGGAAGTGTTTGCTCCTTGAGGGCCAGCTGCTGCTTAGCAAGGTGAAGCCACAGCTCCCATCCCTTGCAAGGGGATGATTACAGTCAGACAGAATCCTGCTGTGCTGGCTTGTCATAGGAGGCTAAAACACTATCAGCTCTTAGTGTCTCCTCAGTGGTGGGGCTGTCAGCAGTCCTCCAGTTCTTGGTAGTTCTCAATTTTCAGGTATCTAACAATGGCCCTTCACTCTTAGTAACCAGGGAATATTCTCTGGAGACAGAAAATCCTGTCAGATCATACAATTAAAGACTATTCCTTTCTGTTTTGGTCCCAAAGCATTGCGTTCAGGATCTGTTTTCTAAAACACGTCGTTACAGGATTTTGCTCTTATTTGGGTGTGCACAGCTGTGGACAGGAAAGCAGACACAAGGAAGATTTGTATCTGATCTGTGGAATCAATTGCATGTGCACAGAGTCCCAGAAAAAACAACCTGGTCCTTCACAGATTCAGCAGCACACAACCAACCATTCCAGGTTGTAAGCACTACATTTGCACAGTATTTATGGCACTGAGTGCTCTCTGTTTTTCAGTAAACATTCAGTAAAATAATTTCCGGCACAGTTTTAATATACATTGTAGCAAGCAATGGTTTTTTGTCTTGCAGCATTGAGTTGTGCAGCTTTAGCTTATCAAGGACTGATACCACCAAAGCCCATCAACTGCATTAGAATTAGCCACAATATTAAGCATAAATGCCTGCAGACATTTTTACGGGATCAGACCCTTCACATTGAAAAGGAATAAATTGAAATTCACATTTTATTTGGTTGAAGGTGGGCACTGAGTCACTGTTTGGATGGAGATGCTTTTCACTTTGCAGCATAATGTCTCCTGCTAATAGACAGAAAACTTTGTAAGAAGTGAGCACTAAGCAGCTAAGCAACAGTACTGTAAAAGCTTGTAAAGTCGTCAGGGCTGGGGGAAGACTTTCAATAGGTGTGCAAGGAGTGTTTTGAAATAAGAAATACATATTTTGACTGTAGGAAGTCTCAGAACATGTCTTTTTCAGAGCCCACATAGTGACTCAAAAAAGAAGAGAGAAATCTAGCCTTATTTCATAAGCAAACAACAGAGATGCTGATGTAGTGCCCCAAAAATAATTTCTGGATGTTTACTGGTCTTTATTTGCTGTGTTTCCTCTAAGCCAAAGTCCACATTAGAAATGTAAATATGAGAGATTTCAAAATATCTTTATGATAGTTTTGTCTTTTTGGCACATAATTCAGTTACTTCTTGTCTATTTTGAATCCCATGACAGTCCTAAAAATAACATGTTTTCTGTGCCCACCAACAAATGTACCAGTACAGAAGAGCAGCCCATGGGGCCTCCTGGAATCAAGGAGCAGGATTTTTTGTTGCGTTATTTACTGGTTTACTCTTCCGTAAGAACAAAGCACTATTTGATCCCCCCTTTTATTTCCACTAAATCTCATTTGCTCTGCAGTTTACCCCCATCCATGTGTTCAGCAGAGGTATTTACAGCACTAATAAAAGCATTTTTCTGTGGAGGGTCAAAAATCATTTCTCTTAATACATTTGTGGATCTGTTTTTAAACATCATCCATTAGTTGTAGCAGTTATATTACAGTGGAAACTGAAAAATAGGTTTTTTGCTGTCAGAAATAATTAATTAATAAATTATTCAAGCCTATGTTAGAAAACAGTCTTTTTCTTATAGCACTAATGATACAAGTGACCCACAAACTATTGTCATCATACATTATTTTAGCCATCTACCTGCAGAGGGGAAAGCTACTGTGTTCCCACTGCTTAGCATGTGGGAATGTAGCAATCTTCCAATATGTTATGTCTGCAGATTAGAAGAGACACAGACTCATCCCTGGCCAGGAAGCTGCTGGCTCCATCCTCATTATGGCAGATTGATCAGTTTATACTGATTACAGGAAATGGCTGTTAACTGGGTGAATAAATAACACATCTGTGAGCAGGGCTTATCTTAAAATTTATTGTTCCTTTCTCCAAAAATGATCACGTAGAAAATCAGAGGAGGGACAACAATGTTCCATTCAATCACAGAAAGATTTTCCTCATTTCCAATAATGGTAGATGTTCATTTCCCAGTTTACAGAGAGTAAAGAGCAAGCATCCTTGCCTGTCCTTTCAAAGTTTCTCTCCCAGACATGCTATCTCCCAGCTGATATTAACACCTATTAGCACACAGTGCCCTTGAGCAGCTATTATGTCATTTTGAGGAGTGGTAGGTGGATACTAAAACCACAGAAGAGTTGCACATTACCTGGGCTGCAGACTGACAGAATGTACCATCCACGTGCCTGGGACACTGGTCAGGGCTTTCTGAGAGGGCTGGTTTGATCTGGGGAACACTTCCCACACTGTGCACTGTGGCACAATTTGCCATTCACTCCGCAAGAGATGGGGAAAGGCTGGAGAGAAATGGAAGGGTAAGTCCACACACTGCAGTTTTATGTCTTGAAAGCAATCTGTTACACTGACCACACTATCTCTGCTCATTTGGGGAAGAAGGTTTAGTGTCTGTACTGAACAAGAATATTTTATTCTTTTTATTCTTTTCTCACTTGTAAAAATAAATTATGTAACTAAACTTTTTATATTTGAGCCATTCTCACCTTTCCATGTTTTAGCATTATTGTGCTCCTTATTTCCATTTCCAGCCCCATTCATAAGAAAACAGAGGTTTGCATCACATTAGAATTATTTGTTTCACCAAGAGTCTGATTAAAGTCTAAAATAAAAAGAAATTCAATTTTAGTATCACTGTGTGCGTAGAGTAAATATGTTGTTTGCAGTAAAGTTTTCACCTCTGTTTGCTTTTGATGCTTATTATAACTTAATAAGTTTTTTATTCAGTTTGTAAAGTGCCCCTTTTTAGCCTCTAGCTGCTGGGTGACACCATCTGTGATTTCCAATGAAATTAAATTAAGTGAAAATTCAATCAACACGAAGATTGTTGCTTCCACAACTTCACTGAGAGGCTTGGGATCACACAGAAGTGACACATCTTTCACACAGGAAGCACAAGCACTGCGTGAGCCAGTTTAACTCAAAGGAGAAGATTTCCCAGAGAACGGAGTAGCTAACATGCTATTTCCAGTGTATCATGCCTGGTTTAATTAATGATTAATTATCATTAATGACCCTAGCTCAGCCCTTCTTGGCAACAGGCATTCAGGGTGACCTCTCCATTATTCTTCAATAAGAAGCCTGTCTCCAGGTACATCTTTATTGTGTCCCCGTGCTCTGGGAGCGCAGGGTCGTTACCTGAGCAGCCCCTGCTCGCAAGCAGGTTCTCTCCAGCTGGGGGAGAGGGAGGCTGTGCAGAGCCAAGCACTGAGTACAGGGCACAGGCACTTTGCTTACACACTGGAGCATGGGCAGCATGACACGTTCGTTAAGTCTTAATATACCTCAAATGAGTGGTACGATCTGAGGTCCAAGAACAAGGAAATCAGGGAATTAATAAAAAACGTTACGGTAATTAAAAAAGAAAAGGATCTTTTTGTACTTGCTATTTTCTTCTTTTTTCTTTCTGCTGAGATGCACTTCATTACTTTTGCCTTTGCCATAACCATATTATAATCTTCTCTTTAACCAGTTCATAACAGGAAGCACAATGACAATGACTGAATTCAACAAAATACCAGTACAAACATCCCTAGGGAAAGAGTCAAGTGGTCAGAGCTTGGCAATGTGGCTTGTGCTATCGTGTCTGCACTGACATTTTGCTCACCTCCCCAAACACTTTTGTGAACATATCAAAACAAAAAGTAAAAACTAATTCCCCTTTCACTGTAGTCCTCTTCGAGTCAGAAAGATGAGTATTTTTCACCAGATAATTTTTACAGGATTTTCCAATAGGACTTTACACAACCCATGACCTAGATGACTCATAGTGTAGTTACCAAAGAAGACAAGCAGTGATTTCCACCACAGTGGTGAGCTAATTTAATAATGGACACAAATGATAACTTACAGTACCAGAACATCAGAGTATTTGACAATAATCTCTGCACTTCCCAGCAAACACTTTGAGAAAGTGGGGATCAATGTCTAACAGTATTGGTTATTATTAGTATCCTCCTGACACATCTAGGCTTTTTCATCTTCTTTAACACAAAAATGAGGTCACTTTGAGCATATATTGGCAGAGAAACTTTACAATAAATCTTGGAGGCTTAGATGTTTGGGGTTTTTAAACCAGAATAACTTTCTATCTTTTAACTGTTAAGTTTGTAGAATCCCTTCCAAAGAACATGCGGTCCTTAGCTCAGGGAATGTGGACTACAGAAAAAGGGCTTAACTGATGGCAGTGTAATGCATTTTTCATTTTATATTAGTGTCTAGCTACAAATCTATTTTCCAGGTGCACCATAGGGCCTCTTGTACATCTCCTTGAACGTGACAGTACAGTGTGTAAACCACTTGATGAAGGTTACTGTCAATAACAAAGGTGAGAGCAAAGAATAAGATATCAATCCAAATTCTTTGAGTGTTGTTCTATAGCTCTACCCCTGGTCACTCAGCATAGGTTGGGAGTTTTCAGTAACCCAGTATATTTGGAAAAAGGCGTGTGTGTGTGTAAGCAAAACAATAGGTGTCACCAGGTGTCACTATTACACGGGGTTTTTCCTTTACGTGTGAGCAAATGGCCAGTTTGGGGAAGATACATCACATTATCAGTTCATGCTTAAGCATTTGGTATAGAACCATCAGTGTAGGTAGAAAAGGCTCTGCAAATGCAGGAGAACTTGCTGTCTTCTCTGGGCTGATGTCATGCACATCATTTATCACTGGGGACAGGGAGAGCCATGGGGCTGAGGTTCTTGCTAGAGAGAATTTCCCCAAGTACTATTTTAGAATCTCTCTTCTGGATTTAATATGAATATGTATAAATAAACCAAAATGCACTGTAATATCTCCTGTAGATGCATCACTGCATCTTCTTCACTGACAAATTGCCTGCAGAAGCCTGATCATCTACTGCTATCTAGCAGAAGATAGATGCAGTACTAAAGCAAGGTGCACCACTCGTCTGTGTTCGCTCTACAGTGTTGGTGTATTATACATCAAACCGTGAAAACAAGTGTAAATATTTGGAGAAGAAATGGTAGAGCATAAGGACAATGATGACTGGGGACTTACTTTCACTATAAAACTGCAGAAATGGACTTACCCGACCAAAGAATGCTGTGCTGTGTTTGAAGCAGTGGTGGATCTTTCTCAGAGGACACCATGTGACTTCCCACAGAATCTTGCAGAAATCCTAACTGATGTGTGGGTAGTGCACTGAATGACTCTCTGACTCCACCCAGGCTGTGGGTCCATGACAAATCCCACTCACACTGCCAAGCAGCTTGCAAAGAACCCACTTCTATCTTGCCCCGGGTGGGAAAGACACAGGCAAGCACAGGAGAGGGTTGGGATTTCCACTGAAGGAAGCAATATTGCGCAGCCATTGCATGGGACAGGCAGCAGCCTAGGCTGGTATCTGCTACCATGGACACAGCTGGCATAGCTGCAAGTATTTGACCTGAAGTGAAGTTGTTTAGTTTGGAGGAAACTTTATATTCAACCTGCCTGGTGGCCATAGGGTGGTAAGGAACTGTGTCTCTCCAGGCCCCAAGGACTGACCTGCATGGGGAGCTCTGCAGAGAAAGCACTGAAATACTCCAGGGTGCAAGGATTGGCTGATTCCATTTTAGTAATCCACCTTAAAATGCCATTTTCAGCAAAAGGGATTTCTGATGAATAAAACTTTCCTGTTTTCAACAGCTGCCTTTATCCAAAACTCACTGGAGGCAATAGGAATCTTTAAGCTGACTGAGTGGACTTTGTATCATTCCTGTTTTGAAGATTTCTTGCTTCCTACCTAATAGGGATAGTATGTCTTGTGATGTGCTGCATTGCAGTTTGGTCTCTGGAAGAAGCAGTGTTGGAATTGATGAATCATTCTCCTCCTTGAGATATTGCCATATAGGACTATAACTGTCATAAATAGTATTGCATTGACTGAACTTAAAAGTCAGGATCTGTGGAAGAATCTAATCCCTTTTCAACATTCACAGCTGCCTCCCTAGCACTAACTTCACCTGATTCACTTCAAGGGGGAAGCCTCTTTCAATATATTTTTTTTCCTTTGCTTAAGAAACACTATCTGTTCCTCTGCACACTCTGACATTGCTTCTTCCCCTGAAAGCTGGTGCCCTTGGACATTTGAACCTCATTAAATTTAGAAAGCCCAGTAACTTGGGTTTGTTCCCATAGTGATGTTGCAAATCTCATATTTGCATGGGATTCTTTTTAAACATTCATTATCTCTTGTGGTTGCCAACACTAAGTATAATATCGCATCCTCTTTTATTTAGAAAGGATGAATTCTATAAGACATGGAGCTTTATAGCAATGTAAGGAAAAGGTGACAATGCAGCAAAGACATAAATACTCAGTATATTCACTAGTGGGAAAGCTGCAGAAGGTAAAAAGAACAAAAATAGTTTGAGACAAAAAACCTGACAGACATGACATGTACTAGTGAAAATTGAGGATAAATTTAAGATATGTGGGAAAATGTTCCCAATCCTCTCACCTGTCTCAGGATAAGACATGAAACAGGGGACTTGCTATGCCAGAGTAACAGACCTTTAATGAGTACCAATTCCTTCTTGTGGTTCATCAAGCACTGTCCTGGTCACAACTGCCACAGCCTGCAGCTGCTGACTGCCACATCTCCATCTGGAGTACTTGCTCCTGGGCACGCAGAGGAGGGCCAGTTTTATTAAGCCAGTTTGAGGCCATCAAAAAAGATGATACTCCTGATAGCTCAGGACTATAATAAGGTAGTGCATTACACATTGTGTAATAAATATAGCTGGAAGCATTACAAAATGGCCGGAGAAATCTCCAGCATTAATATTTGATTCAAGATCTTTTAGTTGTCTGTGACATATTTTGATTGAGGAGGCTTGTGAGTATATTTATTTATTTTTAGATTTATGTAAATGTGCACAGTCAACATCTCTTGAGGCACCAGTATGGCATCCAGTAATATATGCTGTGTAGTGTAAGCCCATTTCCATCAGAGTAAAGGAGCAGTGCTGCTCATCCCAAAAACCAAATACTGCTGAATTCCCTGAGGGAGCCCCTGACAAAGCAGGCATCAGCTCACAGCACTTCCACTGGGCCAGCAGCAGAGCCAGCGCAATGTGTGGAAGGAATTTGTGTTTCAGGGTCACAGGCAGTGGAGTGACACGGCTCTGCCCGGTTCGGTGACCCGGCGGGTGTTTGCTCAGCGCCCCAGCCAGCCCGGCAGGGACAGGGAGCTCCTCTGCTGCTCCTGCTGCACAGCACGCTCCGGGCTTGCCAGCAGAAACCGCCCCGGGGAAAGGCAGCAGCCCGGCGGCAGGGAACAGGCCCAGGGCTGGTGCAGAGCCAGGCCCAGTCTCCCCAGCCGCCGGCAGCCCGACGGCTCTGGGCGGGCTGGGCAGGGACCCCCACTGCCAGCGCGGTGGGAGCAGCTCGGAGCTCCGGGCTGGGACCCTCCCTGCCAGCGCCGGGGGAGCAGCTCGGAGCTCCGAGCTGGGCAGGGACCCTCCTGCTAGCGCGGGGGGAGCAGCTCGGAGCTCCAAGCTGGGCAGGGACCCTCCTGCTAGCGCGGGGGGAGCAGCTCGGAGCTCCGGGCAGGGCTGGTACCGTCCCTGCCAGCGCGGGGGAGCAGCTCGGAGCTCCGGGCTGGGCAGGCACCCTCCGTGCCAGCGCGGTGGGAGCAGCTCGGAGCTCCGGGCTGGGCAGGGACCCTCCCTGCCAGCGCGGGGGGAGCAGCTCGGAGCTCCGGGCTGGGCAGGGACCCTCCCTGCCAGCGCGGTGGGAGCAGCTCGGAGCTCCGGGCTGGGCAGAACTTGCTCCGGCAGCAGAACTCGTGCGTGCAGCCCCTGTGCCTCCCTGGATTTGCTGATGTACTGCTTGGATTGGAGCAGATACATGCTCGGTGTTCCTGTTTAGGTCTAGCTCTAATGTCCTATCTGCCAAGGAAATGATGCATGATTATCCTTCAAAAACAAAATCTGTCCTGCCAAGCACAAGTAATGCAATTTTCTAAACAGGTTTTTTCTAATGGGACAGTTGCTGTAATGAGGAGTCTTTTGAAAATCTATGTAGGTTGTGATGATTCAGGAAGCCAGAGTACGACGAGGTGGTGGCTGTTATCCCCAGGCTGTCTGGGGAAAGGGCTGCCCAGGTGCTGGTGTTGAGGGATGGTGTCTGGGCACTGTTTGTCACCCTGCTGGGGAGCCCGGATCCTGCCTGCCCTGCCCTGCCCTGGATCCTGCCTGCCCTGCAGGGTCCTCCCCTGCACAGAACGGCCCAAATGGACGTGCCAGCGGGGCTGTCTGATCTCCGGGCTTTCCCCGAGGATCTAGGGGCTTTCTCCTCGCAGCCACCCCTGGGGTCCGTGCTGGCCTCGCCCCGGCAGGAAAGGCAGCAAGGCTGCAGCAGCTGGCAGCCCAAGGACGCCCAGCGCTCGCTGTCCAGGAGGGGACATCCAGCACATCTCAAGGGGCTTACAGTGGCCAGATCCAGCCTGTTCCTGGCCACTCGTTCAGGGCTGAAGCACTGCTCAAAAGTGGTTTCATTTAACCACTTTGCTCTTCTCCAAGCCTGAGCAGGTCAGACTGTCTGATGAGAGCTGGGTCTGCAATGTTTTTGGGCAAGGTATTTTGTGCAGGTAGAAGTATGGCAGTTATCAAAGTTTAAATTATTGAATGTCATCTAGCACTTTTTTAAAATAGAACAGTTTCTGATGAACATTTGTGATTTTTCTATTGCTTTGAAAGCATAAAGAAACATCTGTGCTTTTGCAAAATCTTTTGATTTCTTTGTTTCCTTAAGAAAAGTAGAGTGACAGATTTATTTTTTTTAAAAAAGAGGTTAAAGATGAAAGAAGTTAGGACCTCAACTTTTAAGTCTTTTCCAACAGCAATATTTCAATGCTCTTAAAATTATTTTACACTTTAAACATCTTGTTTAGTTAAACAAAATGCCATTTAAACAGGTTTTTTTATGCCTCAGTTTTTCTCTTAAGTAAGGTTGATTAGCAAAACAAAATTTCTTATAGGAAAAAAATAAAGAGAAATTAGAAGGTGTCCTCCACACTCACAAGCTTTTACATATTTTTCCAGAATTGTCTTCCCTATTTCACAGCATGAGTTGATAGAAGATGAGTGCTAAAACTTCATCTGACTGTATTTGCCCTCCTAAATTGTCCTGTACTCAAACACAATCATTTTCTCACTTTCATCTCCATTTCATGTAAGGTCAGAGAGGCGGTTTCTGGCTCCATCTCATTCACGTGTTGAAAAGAAAATAAAGTGGAAACAGTCAACTGAAAATCTGATTTTCCAGAAATATTTCAGGAGAGAAGTCCCACCTGTCCCGCCAGGACTGTAGCACTCCTCACCTTGAGATGTTCCCATTGCCCATACGCATGGACATTCCACCTATGGAAGGTGTCTCTCTCTCTCTCCTCCTCTCTCCTTTCTCCTGGCTTCTCTAAATAAGCAATAAACACAGTTTTAGACCTGTCACTGTTTTCCACTGGTTGGCAACTTCCAGCTTTCTGAGGATTGCTTTTGTCTAATTGTTCTGATAAGTAATTCAGCTGCAGCCTGCGAGACGACAGCGATTCCTCGTGGCTGACAGGCTGCTTTGTGCTCGTGTCACAACGTCTCTGGAAAATTGTTAGCTCGCACTGTGGTAATTCAATTTTGATGAATACCCTGTAACTTAATTTACTCTGTGGCAAAACACAACTGTATAAACAAATTGTTTCTGTCCACACCCATCGTACCTTCACAGGGCATCATTTTAATATTAACCGCTGTGAGCTATGAGAGATTATATTGTAGACCCTGAAGCAGGAATGTGTCTGTAAGCACAGGGCAGATGGTTTTAATTTCACATTACAGCTTTTACAGAGGTCATTTACTGAATGTGAGAATAACAGACCAAAATAAAAGGAATTGCCATAGTGTATCAAAAAAGGTGAGTTGTGACAGCAGCTGGGAGACCCTGGCAGGGGCAGGACACTGCTGCATGGGATCTGCACACAGTCAAACACAGCAACAGTCAGTGTTCCAAGGAGTGCAGAGCACAAATACTACAGAAATAAGTTTTAGTTCAGTAATTAGGTTAAAAATTTATGAACTATTGACCATCATTAGCATAGGAGGTATTGCGAAGTTGTTAAAGAAAATTAAAAACCCCTTTCCGTGCTAGCAGGAGCAGCCTCCAGCCTGTTGTGCAGCTCAGGCTGTGTCTGTACCATGAGCCCAGGGCCCAAGAACACCTTCCAGTGGGGAAAATAGCTGGTCTTAAACTGTTGCTGGAATCTGAAATACGATTAGTTGCCCTAAAACCTGGATAACTTCCTTAATTAAGTTTGATGCAGGCCTACGCTGGTCATTGACTGAGGTTGCATCGCTGAGAGGAACACCATTTTAATTTTTGGATAACAGAATATTGAAGGCAAAATCAATAAGAGATTTGCTGTACTATGTTTGTTTTAAATTATGGAAGTGTTGTATGCAAATATTATCAAAATTGTAATATTTGAGCCTAATAAAAAAGGAAAGGTAACACCAGGGATGTTAACAACAGCAAGGCAGTCCTGGTCTCTTTATTTCCTTCAGAGCCATCCTGATAATTTGACTTCCATTTACCTGGCAAAAAGGGTGATGGAAGATATTTAAAAAGAGATTAAAGAAACTGACACCCTTTCCACTGCGACAAAAATGCAGTGTGAAGCTGGCCAGACTCACTTTTTAAAAAATGCTAACCCTATTGATCAGAGTGGGATTATATCATGGGTCAGATCAGCCCAGTGTCCAGAAATGCCTTTATCACCACCAGTTCCCATCTCATGTTCTCCAAATGTCCAGTTTGAACCCACAGATGTTTCCAGGCACTCTCAAGGCAAACATGTGGCACCAGCTCCTTGCAGGTTTTCCTGTAACGGCTCAAGATGCTCTAAAGAAGGTATTTAGCACATGCTTCCCACGTGCCCCCTCTCCGATACAGAGAGGTCCAGCAAGTCTGCAGATACTCCCCATGGCCCAGGTGCTGGCACTGAGGGCTGGGTGCTATTTTAAAACCTCACTAGAACTAATGCTGTATCTTCTGACCCTTAGATGTGTCTAAAAGTCTAGTTCTTCCTTCTCCCCAAACCTCTGTGCACACTGAGCTGCATGGTGTTCAGTCCCTTTGTGACTCGAGGCGAGCAGGGAGTGCCAGGCACATGGTGGCAGGAGGGGCTGTGTTCCCAGCACAGCTCCTGCTCAGCAGGTGCCAGGGCCAGCCCTCCAGGGAGTGCAGCCAGGCTCGCTGAAATCCTGAGGGTAGGATTCAGCAAGTGGAAAAGACTAACGTAGGTGCAAATAAATATTTGAGAAATTTACTTTTAGAACTCCATTGTGATCTTCTCTTGGGCCCATCACAACGGATGTTCATTGTTTGTGGTCTCCGCCTATGGATCTCTTTTTTGAATCTGTGGAGCTGTTACTAAAGGAGAAAGCTGGAAACTTGAAAACTGCTGGGCCCAGCCATTTATTGGGTATGGATTTATCTAAGGATGCTGTGCCCAGCAGCAAGGAGCCTTAAGAAGAGCGGGTCACTAGCTCTTCCCAGTGCAATGACCTGATGTTGTTTCTGCTCTCTGTTTGTAGCAAGATTTGTTTTTTAACAAGGAGCTTTGGCCAATTCTGTCTTGGAAAAATTCAGGTTTCCCTAACACTTCTGTGAATATTTGTGGCTAATGGAGAGCATGATCATACAGACAATAGCAACTTGCATTGAAATTCCTTATTTACGGGCAGCTTCAAAACTTCTTTTCTGTCTCAAAGTAGTTTTGCAGATCTAAGACAGATTTTTAGCCATAGATTGCACTGGCCTTCTAGAACTAGAATTGTTCAATGGTGTCACGGATTATAAACTGTTACCTTGCACTCCAGCCACTCTGTATGGATCTGCCATTTACCAGCACGTGCCTGAATGCTGTCCTGAGCAGCACTGGATGCAGCAATGTCTCAAAGGCTCTGCTGGCTTGGGCCTTGCTGTAAGAACTTAAGCCTGTACCTAAATATTTGCAGTATTGGGACTATAATAATTGTTCCATTTTACAAAGATTAGTACAAAATGGAATCAAAATGTTCCCCCTTGATGTAGAGCAGATATCTTTCAACCACCATTTTGGAGTTGATCTTTCGAATTTTATGTTTGGTTGTGGGATTTACTCAACCCTTCTCTGATCTGCTGGGAAATGTTATTTCTACCAAAGGTGGTCTCTGTATCAAGATGCAAGCTGCTTGAACAGTAGATTAACCATGGTGATTAATGATGATAATGGATGAATGCTTTTGTCACTAACAAAACTGCATGACCGCATATAAGCCTTAAAAACAGAATTTAAAAAAATAGCATTATTTAATCTGTTTCAAGAAGATTGTAAATGCTTTGAGATATTGATCCAGCCTGTGAGGCTGCTTATAAGGATACTCTCTGCCTGCTGTAGTGTGCTTAGGTACAATCTAATAAGAGCTCATTGAATAATAAACAATGGTAGCCACCCAATCCTAAAACTTTAGATTGACGGAATTCCCTCCCCAGTGAAGAGAAAAAAGCTGCCCATAAACCCATTACTGTCCACTCACCCATAAGCCAATAGAAGATCTTGGATTATTGGAACTCTTAGCTTTAAGAGAAATTGCTTTCCTAAATTTGACCTCCCACACTAAATATAAAATATGGACCATCTGTAATGAAGGGATTGCAGCCCAAATAGCTATCATCTCTCGGTGGCAAAGGTTAGAAGGTTGATGCACATTGGTTCCATGGGGATGGGGATGTTGGTGACCTTTTGGCATGAAAATGGTCACTTGGAGCTGTAATGTGAGAGAAAGGGGTCGGGTATTAGCCACTAAAGACTCTCTGATGCTGTGTCCTTGTTAAGCTTTTACAGAAAAAGCCATGGAGGCATTATGGGAAACAGCATCAAATCCCATCTACCAGATCTGAATATGATACAGAGGAAAAGTTAAACTGGATATATGCTCCATTTAGGTAACATTTCTTCACTTCTTAAAAGGACAAATGTCATCTGAGCTTATATAAAGCATTCATTTCAAAGAATCAGCAGGTAAAAACGATTCTCTTTTTGCCACTCCTGGACTCAACTTTATATTAGCTCATGTTGGGCCAAGTGTGTAAGTCCCAAGATGCATTCCCTTTCCTTCTTTGCTTAAGGAATCAAATATTGCAGAAAGCAAAACAAAAATACAGTATGCGGTTAAATGAAATTGCTGCTGTCCATACCCTGTGTTTTAGTGTAATTCCTGTAAATGATTGTGAGGGGCTATAGAGGGAAACACAGCGAACACAATGTTCCTTTTTGATCAGCAGCTTTTAACAAAGGAAGGATGTTGAACATCTGAAAGTAGGGAGTGCGGAGTTCACTGCAGGTCACCATTAAGGACAAGAACAAGGTAATGTAAGAGGCTGTGTGATTCCAGGTTGACAGGAGGATTTTAAAAGATCAAAAGTGTTTTATATATATGTTTTAGAGGACCAGAAGTGCTTTCAGTCAACAGATGAAAATGCTAATGTTTAGAAATGATGAAAGCAAGACAAATGTGGTGGTGAATTCCAACTGAGTCATCAAAACAACAAGTATTCTTAGTCTGTGGTTTTTAAAAGATTATTGCAAATTGTCCATCAGTGCAGGTGTGGTAAAAATGGCTATTCTGCTGCTATATGAACAGCTCACTGCATTTGTTATTTTGGGATGGCAGAGTTGACAATGAGTTGTGACTTGCAGTATTTCTCCTTTTAGAGCTAGATGTATTTGAATAAGTCTCTTAATTATTTAAGCTTTACATTGTGCTCTCTTCCTGTCAGCAACAGCAATAGAAATGTTTTTACTGTATAATTAAGCAGCTGGAGAGAAAAGAAAGAAGCAATTAATAGCTGTTTCTGATAGAACCTTCATCAGTTTAGCGTGAAAAAGAAAAATGATGGAGTAATATTGCCACCAGCAATCCCTCAGTCAGGTGACTTTTTTGCTGGATCAATTCTGGTTGCTAAGCAACAAGAAAAAGGCACGGTTATGTTTTGGTAAATCTTTTATTTTTGAATATTCTGTGCTGGAGTTTCAGATACTGTATCTCTTACTAATGCTCTTGATTCAAGACTCAGGGTATCTTCTGAGCCATAAAAGCCCACGTTTTCTTATTTAAAAGGGATGATGCTATTTAGTTTTCAGAAAAACTTTTGTGGCTAATACACACTTGAAAATGCAAAACTGAGCCAGTGATTAGAGAATTTGTTAAAGAAAACCACAGAAAAATCATTACAACAACTTTGACATTTTTGGTTAATGATATCTACATTAATGAGTTAATTGCCAATGCATCACATTTTATGCCACTATCAAATATTAATGTTATCAATGTTATAATAATAGCATCTATTGATATAATTGAAGCTTGCTTTCCAATAGGTGTCACCATGAATAATACCATTGCAGTATTAAAATCAATAATAAGAATATTAGGAGGGCATTATAAAATGTCAATACAATGAAAACCACTTAAATGAATGCTTGATATAAAACAAACTGACTAAATATACTAAGCTATAATTTAAAAGAATAAATTCACAACCCTGTGTATAACAGTTTGGACATTGAAACTCTACCATTCTTAAAAGCAGCAGTCTGAAACTAATAATCAAAAAAAGTTATGAAGAGAAAAAATCATTGTGCATTCAGTGAGAAAATATTCAAAGAGCATATGATATGTCTGAGGAAAGAATTAATATTGTAAGTGGTTTGATGTTGCATTTAAGATAAACCCTTTGTGTTGCAGGTGTCCAAAATCTGCTTGCAAATATCAGTGCCTGTCTTCCTTTGAGGTCAGTTCTAGCCAGACACACAGCTGAGGCTTGGCAGGATATGTGCACTGTGTATAAAGAAATCAACTGCCCAGCCCTGGAAGAGGACTGGGAAGACAAAATTCCGATTTTCCAACATGAAACATCTTGTCAATCTGTGGCCATTGCTTTTCCATTTCAATGGTGGCAAATTGGCACAAAGCTGAGGGTCTGAGGGTAATTCTCTGTGCCTTTCAGCACCTGACAATGATGCAAAAAAAAGAAAGGTCGCAAGTAGGCTTTGAAAATGTAGCACCTGAATATAGCCAGTTCTGTTTGTGTGGAACAGCAAACAGAAAAATATTTCGGAAAAAAAGAAAGGCACAACTAAGGTGCTTAATTTCCATCCAGGGGACTGAGTGAAACGCCCTCAGAGTCTGGATTGGTTTTGGCATTTATCCTGGCACCCTGAGGAGCGAGGTGGGCGCTGGCAGCTGCCTGGGCTGGGAGCATTTGTCCCTGTGCTGGAGCTTTTCCCTGCCACGGCCGTGCCCTGGAGCAGGGAGGAGGATCGCTCTCCTCCAGCTGTGTGGCTGGGCTGCGGAGAGGAGGCGTGGGGAAAACAACCTCCAGGATGGCCCATCCTGAGAACCACTGATCCTCAAAGACGTGCCTTGCCCCTGGGAAGTAATCATTTAGTGCAGAAAAGCAGTTTTACATTTCTTTCTGTCCCACGTGTTGAGCTGAGCTGGGTAGAAAGGCAGCAGGGTGTGCAGCCAGGGCCAAGCCCCTCTTCCCACAGCCCCAGCTGGGTAGAGCCCACAGCGGCTCTTCCAGGGCACTGTAGCAAAATTTGTAATTAAACGGAGGGGGATAACGGTACTTCAGAGGAACATCCAGGTTCTCAGCTCTGGCTGACTTGCCATTTTTGACTGCCCACGGTACTGATCTCCATTCCCCACCTCACAGGGTTTGCTGCTAGAGATGCAATGCATTTCAAAGTTTACCTGGGGACTCCATAAATCAGAATTGTTAATCTGAAGGCTTTTTATTACCAGTGTTGTCTTCAGCTATGTCTGCCAACAAAGTTTTAAGACAGCTCAGACTTATTTGCCCAAAAACATTTGACATTTACTTCATTACTCGGTGGACTGCATTCTCTTTAAATAAATTTTCCAGTGATCCGGACTTTCACCATGAAAATCTGTACAGTGAACTCCTAGTTTATTATGCCTACTTGAAAAGGGTAATTTAATAAGGCATCAGTACAAATACTTAATTGTGCAATGGCTATTGACAATGCCTTTAAACAGTTGCATATTTGCCAGATTTAGCTAATGGAAGTAGAATTGCCACTTAATGTCTCAGTTTGCACTGGCTGAAAATAAATTGTATCTGACATTCCTTTGGCTTTTAAAGGACATATTTGGATATTTACAGTCAGATTGATCTTTTGTTGCATTTATGTTTCTTGTGTGAAAAAGTATGAAGTAATTTAGATGGAGATATTTATTTACACATACAGTATTTGTAATAGCTTCACTCAGTCTGATGTTTCACAGACTTGAGATATTGAGAATCAGGGAGAGTTGATGGAAAAATAACTTGACAAAATCTATTTTTTCAGAAATGTTTGGATTTGTCAAAGGTGAAATTTGCTGCAACAGGCTGCCTCTAATGACATTTCCATTTATAAGAAGTTTTGAAAAATAAATTACAAATAGTTCATACAGAATTTTGCATCCTTTCCTACAAATTTTGTTTTATTATGTTTCCTTTTGAAATTTAATTTATAACAAAGTAAAGTCAAAGAAAAATTCTAAAAGCAAAATGGTGGTATTTTGAACATGTGAAAGCAATATCTGTTGGCATAAGGTTAACCTTTTCTTAGGTTTTTGGTTCAAAATAACTTTTACAGTGTTTCATTCTGATTTAGGATGCAAATGAGGTCTGCAGGTCTGCAACGCTGAAGCGCAGAAAAAATTCATATTGAGTTCTAGTGCAGATACATTTAGCTAATTTTGTATTCTCTGTTAGAAATATAATAACTTATCTCTGTACTTCCCTTTCCTCATACCTCATTTAAGAAGCAAAAATTTTTTTTAATGAAGCAACTTATCATCACATTAAGAGGCTCAGGAGCAATTGAATTACAAGTATTGTAACACCGCGATTTTTTCAATTGTGATGAATGTACTGTCAAGTGTGGATCTACTTTATTCTGATGAAACAATTTTTTTGCATTTGTTTTCTGTAAATGTTAAGGTTTGTCTGTAGATTGATACATAAAGAAGTTTCTACTTTGAATTTCTGAATTGTTTACACAGCAAGAAAACACATAAACACCTGAGAGGTGGCCACTGACGTGTGAATGACTTGAAATCAGCCCTTGAATTCTACATTTTCCAGAATCCAGGGAAATTCAGCCCGACTTTGCTGTGTAGACCAATCACACCACACATAAACAATCCGTAGTGATAAATACCCATATTTTTGGTCCTACATGCTTAGTCAGAGGCTTATGAACAGGCATAAACACAGGAATTCATTACACTGAGCTTTCTTCCCTGCTTGGAAATGCTCTCCAGTTCTGGAGGAATAGAGGAGCAGGCTGCCAATTCTGAACCTGGAGAACGGCGGAGGGTAAATGGTGGCAGAAGTTCTGTCAAGTGTGCAAGGCTGGAGCCGTTAAGTGCTTTTAAGGGAATAATAAAACTTCAAATTAAACATGGGAATTTTATGAATAGTCAGTGTACGGAATATATTCAAATGCTGTAGTGATATGTTTGAATAACTCGGTGACAGATACTTATAATAACTGCAGGTCCATTGGCTCTGAAAATATTAATTTTAGACAAAATAGAAGGACCTCGATTAAAACAAATGTATTAATCAGATGAGGATTAAGCTATGAGATTGATGCTGTGTGCTTTGTACCAGCCAGTCTTTTTCATCGGGGTTATTTTTTTTTAATCAGCAATAAATTTTGATACCTGTTATAAGTCTACTCTGAAAAGTCTACTCTGTCTAATCCTCACACAGTTGTTATTTAGGCATTGAAGGGTGAGGGGGTTTTTTTGCCTGTACTTTTGGTGGGTTAATTTTGCTCATGCATATGCTCTGATGGAAATAACCATTGGAATAGAGAAATAGTGGCAGGAAGATTAATACATGGATTCTCATCTTCCAAAGCTTCTTTTGGGGCATAGAGAGGAACTGCCTTTCCATTTCATAAGAGGATTTCCTTTTGTACCTCCTCTTGCTTGGGCAGCAACATTCAAGCTGTGAATTCAGCCAGCTCACTACTCTTTTGATTCTAAAAGGGAGTTAAGAATTGCTGTAGTTTCCCTCCCTTAGCACTAGGGAGGGTTTTTCCTAGCTGATTTTATTTCTGTCTTCTTCAGAATACCTGGTTGGTTGCATGTCAGTTGACTTCTCCCTGAGAAGAGCTTTGTATTTCTGGGAATTTCTGCGGGCCCATACTGCAGTGTACTGTCCCTTTCTGCACGCTTCATAATGACCACCGAGAGCAAACTCACTGTCTTTTGTGACTGGTCTGTGCTGCACCATTCCTTAGCTCCATGTGTTCTTGAAATGCAGACACTGTATGCTGATAAGGAATTATGTTTCGTTTAGAAAATATCCAATATTTCTCCTGAAGATGATCACTGCCTACAATGTTACAGTGAGTCATGCACTGATGTATGGAGAGGGGCAGAACACAAACTGAGAGTACCAAGTTATGAAAATAGCATAAAGGACATAGCAATAGAGAAACTAGACCATGACCCTGGAGTCCAGCAGGATTTCTCTCTGTCCTCAGTGGTGTAAGGACAGCTCAGCCCCAGTGATGCAATGATACAAACTGCCACCTAAGCTACAGGATCTCATATTTGCAGTTTGCTCTTGGCTGATTTAGATTTGCCAAAGTTCATTATTTCAACATTAGGTAGCACTGGAAAATTCCACTCACTGCTGGGGAGAGAATTGCAGCTATAAATAGTGAAATGATGCCAGTATCTATGGATTGTCTATGAAAAAGTGCACACAGGATCTCCTCTGTGTGTGTATTTGTGTGTGTGTGTGTACATTCATTTTTCGGTGTTTTGTCAGCAGTGAAGCAGATACTCCAGACTTTTAGACATACCCCTGTTTCTGTTGCATAGCTGTTGCCAGATCATTGGGAAAGTTCTTTTGTTGAGATATGGGGCACACGAGCTCTGTAAGAGAAAACTATTTCATGCTTCCTCAGAGAACAAATCTGTAACCAAACTTTCATTCAAAAGCCTGTAAATGTCCACAGGGAAGATAACAATTTTCTCTTCTTGCCACTGTTTTGTTAAAAAAAAAAAAACTAATAATAGAGAAAAAAAAAACTTACAACAAGGAGTAATAAAAAGGTAATCCATAGTCTGGGGCCTTGTGTAAATGCAGTAAACATGAAGAATTTATTAAGTTTTTCTTATTCCAGGTGGAGATTGTTAAAGGCAGGCTTACGTCTCCTGAACTGTTCAAAATTAACTTTCTTCGAGTACAAAGTTTCCCTAAATGTCTTAAAAGTCAACCTCAAGCTGGATAGTCTGAAAAAGTGATAGCTGAAGCAATCCAAGCCCAGTGAAAATGAGGAGAAAGCCAGGATGGGGGGAAGCTCTGTCCCTGGCAGACACCGGGAAGGGCAGGATGGTGCCCCCCCAGAGGGATTGACCCCCGCAAAGACGGGAAGCCACAGTGGGGAAAACCAAAATCTCCAAACTAGTCCTCAGAAAGACAAGAAGAAAATGTAGAGAGGGTCCAGCCAGGGGCACAAAGGAGCCGGAGCAGCAGCGCCCTGGGCTCGGGTCAGTTCAGCTATTTTCCGCCTCTTCACTGCCACTGCTTTGCCACTGCGTGAGGTGTGAGTCACGTCCAGTTCCCTCAAGTCCATGTGCTGTCCCTGCATCCCCCACACCCCACAACACCCCCCCACCTCCTCCAGAGCAGGGACAGAGAACCTCTGCTGGGTGCTGGCACTCGGCTGGGTTGTGCATTCAACATCTCACCCCTACTGCCTGTGCTTTCTCTTGAGATTACTGGCTGCTTAGGACACGCTTTGTAGTTTGTTTTTACAGGCTGTAAAAACAGGGTCTAATTTTAGGGTTTCCACATAATGGCTATCATTATGCACTCCACTGTAAGTCCAATTCCTCATAATTAATTAAAACTACTCAGGTAGGAAGGTCACGGCAAAAATCTCTTCCTGTTGGTTTGAAGCACTTTTTCCATTTGCTTATTAATATTCTAACTGATGTTGAATTGTTGTGGCCAAGACCTCTTTCTATTTGGCATTTTAGATCACAGTGATTTCACAAGGAGAGAGCCTGATTCTGAAAATTTAAGAATTTGTGCAGTCTCAGCTAATCAAAGTTGTCCTATGGAAGACCCCGAGCCTGCCCATGCAAATGCATCCTCCTCTCTTCCCATCATGTTCAGTGAAACCTGTTATTCTGATTCTTGCTACTAATGAAATTTCTGTTATATTGTCCATTATAGTTGAGACAAACTCTAATCTTTTTGGAAACTTTATGTTTTATTGAGGAAATCAGAAGAAAAACATTTGAAAACCCACATCTTTCTAAGCAATCAAAAACCTGGAAAAGTGTGGTTGTTTGTTTCACAATATAATGCGAGTCTGTTTATAACTGAGATATAAATAATTTTCATTTCCACACTATATCAAATTTTGTACTTAATGAGATTTCCAGATGTAAGAACCCCTCAACTACAGGTCAGTGGCAAGAACGAGTATTTTTTTCCACAGGCAAAGTTAAGATCCTTCTCAAATCTCATAACATTTTTAAGGCAAACTGTTAAAGTGTTTCAGGTGTGCTATGAAAAGCTGCACAGAATATTAATTTGTAACGCCAGGGTGAATCCTCTTTCTTTTGAAATCCTTCATGAAGTCTTACAGCTGCATACTCTGCTCATGACTCATTGTTAAGAGTCTAAACGACAGGAAGGCTTCCCAACATCAAAAACTGTATTTCAGATATGAACAAAGGAAAATGGCTGCTTTGGATTGCACACACCTGATTTTGCAGCAAAATATCTGGGCCTACTCCCTATATATTACCTATTTAATTATTTTTATTATCGATAGTATTATGTGTGCTAAGAGATCTTGCTGAGTTCACAGGTTACCCTGGTAACAAAAATGAGCATGCACATTTCTCTGCATCTGACAAAGTTGAGTTTGTTTCTCAGCCTCAGAACAGACTTCTCTTGTTCCTACCTGTAGCACAGACAATGGTTATAGGTGTGAATGAAGTAAAGGTGATCAACATCAAACCTGAAAGATTACATCCCTAAATGCCACCATCGTGCAGTAGCTGGGAAACTTGTAAATATTTAATCCTTGCTGAAATTAACAGAAAAGAACAGACAGAAATTGCACAGTGCCTCTTGGGTCTGCAGGGGCTGGCTGCTGGGCAGGGGGGCACGGCACACACAGCCTGCCTGCTCCGACACCCAGCCCTGGCACACAGCAGCCAGCTCCTCCCCAGCCCAGCTCTGGTGCTCGCCTGTGTGGTGAAGTTGTCTGCAGCCACACAAGCACAGTTCAGGAAAATCAATGGAAGCATTTCCATGAGGCTCAGTGGGTTTCGGATTGCGTTTGCTCTGTGCACCATAAATGACAGCTGTAACGGTGCGGTGTGGATCTGTCAGCGCGCGTTTCACTGTGGCATGAGGATGTGGTAGAAAGAGGTCAGTCTCATGGAATTAGGCAAGAATGTAGTTACTATACATACAATAGGGTCCCCAAGTTCACCCTACACCTGGTGTGCTGCAGAGGAGGCACTGATCACTTAGCAGATTCCCCTATTCTTCACACAAATTTAGTGGCAGAATTCAGTTCCTAGTTACAGACAGATTGCTGAAAAGGGAATTGCTACTCAAAGCCAAATTCTGACCTCACTTGCCGGATTTTAAATGCAGAGTGAACTCTCTGGTGAAGTCATCTGTGTTTGGAACAGCGTAAACGAGAGCAAATTAGGAGCTATATTATAAAAATTCAGCACTTGGGGTACTTCGTGAGATAACGCATGAGGGCATTAAAATATGAGTGGATATGTTCCTATTTTATACTAAGAAAAATCTACTTTTGATCTACTTTAAGATTATTTGTGGTGTTACGTCTTCATTGTAGATTCTAGCGTTGATGATAATAGCATTAACACTGCAGCCCCTTCAGATGTCGTGTCAGTTACGCTCTTCACTTTCATGGAGAAACACTTTGAAATTTCAAAATACTTGAAGATACTGTAACAGCCAGTGCTGCCAATATGGCATGGAACTGCTACTTCACAATTCAAGTAGTCAGCTATTGACTCGTGGCAATCTATATCTGCATTAAAATGGTGAGTTTTGGATTAATGTGGAGCTGAAAGCCCAACTGAGGCTCTTTGCTGCCAGCCTGTCTCTGTAATTGCAGCATGGATTTCACCAACCACAAAGGGCAAAATGAATGTGATCATCCCCAGCAGTCGATAGCACATTGATTTTTTTCACTCTACGATTCGCACAAATATTGAAGCTCATTTTTTAAGCAAGGAGGATTATTAATCTACATTTCTTTAAAAATAAGTCCATTTTGAAGCATGGTACCTTGCAGGGCTTATTTAATGTGCAATATGCAAAT
Source organism: Melanocharis versteri (assembly GCA_013397845.1). Taxonomy (NCBI): domain Eukaryota; kingdom Metazoa; phylum Chordata; class Aves; order Passeriformes; family Melanocharitidae; genus Melanocharis; species Melanocharis versteri. The sequence goes on from VZTG01007483.1 coordinate 481,705, forward strand.
CGGATAAGCAAAACATTATTTTATTTCTTTTTAACCAAAAAGTGGCATTCTCAGCAGGCTGTGAAACCTCATCCTCACCATTGTGCTGTCATGTGTTGTATTGTTTGGTTAAGAGATTAAAGAAGGAAATGTTGGCGGGGCTCGTTCTGGTCAATGGTCGGCGTTTTCTTAGTTTGGTTTCATTTTCACTAACCCCGAGGTTGTAAACAGACTGTGTACAACATCACCTGTGGTTCCTAAGATGAAACAATGATTCAAGGCCATTTCTTCCCTAAATGGATGCAGTTAATCTGTGGTATAACAAATATACTTTGAGTCAGGGAAAAAAAAATGTTCCTGACAAGTAGCAGTAATGTTTCTGAGAACTGCAACGTTTCTTTTCATCATTGGCATCACCTCTTTCTGGAATTATGTCTTCAGCTGTGTGACTGTGAGAAAGCTTCAGAAAGGACTAGAATTACTTCTTTACCCTCTGTGTGTACACAAATGGACAGTGGTTGTTAAAATGTTCCAGCTGTGCAATGGGCTGCTGACCTGCATGAACAACATCTATTCAGCCCGTCCTTGATAAGCTGTAGTCACCTGCATGTGAATGTAATGTGAGCCATATACCGGCTACAGGTTGACTTGTTTGACTGTAGACTTCCCTGGTTCTGATTTTACCTTCCTAATTCTGCAGGTCAGAATGCAGTAAATTTCTTCAAGTCTGCCTTTCCACATCACTTGAGTCAGTTGCTGGGCCAGCTCGGTGCTGGATTTGGTCTATTTGTTGAAACTTTTCTCAAGGGAAGGGGAACTCATGATAAGAAACATTCCAGGAGTGGCTTTAATGAAAAAGTAGCAAACGAGCACAAATTAGATTACCTTTATAAATGTCTAAGGTCAATCAGGGCTCTCCTGTTCCTTCCTTCATCCCAAGGCAATATTAATGAATGCAAAACTCCTCTTTGCCGAGGGGCAGCCTGGAATATCAAGTCTTCCTTTGTATGGATTTAATTCAAACCCCTGATAAACCTTGAAACAAATGTAGGGTGGTAAAATACAGTGTAAAAACAAAAAAAAGAGAGGGACATACTATTTACCATCTGCTTTGGTCTATTCAGAGGCACTGAATCACAGACTCCCAGAAAAAAACCCTTATTCAAGGCAGTATTTCTTATTTCCCTCCATGTTCTCAGTTAAGTTGATGAAGAACCTTTCATGAGTCAGAAATGCTCTTTTACGTAAATGTGACTGAATAAAATGCATTTGAAGCTGATCAGGCTCTTCAGTGTCATAAACTCTGCTTCCGGTTATAACTGTCCCAGTAAATCCTCAAAGTAGAGCAGTTGCTGTGTGTCATTAGCTGTGTGCTTGCTTTCCTCAGGGTGTTTAGCTGCTTTCACTGCAGCTTTTATTGCACTTAGCACTACAATAACATCTCAAAATGCCCTACCTTCAATTCCAGAGAGCAGTCAAATGAACAAACATTAGTCACACAAAAAGATAATTCCCTGAAATAAAATACCTTTAGTATTATACCAAAGAAGCTCAAACTTCAATTTCCTCTCCTTCCCTAAATATAAGAACAGCCTCAAATATGAAACATTTAAGGCATGAACTGTGCTTGCTGCTTTTAGTGTGCAGAATAAACGGGACTGCAGTTCTCAGCTCAAAGCCTTGTAACAAACCCTGCTGCTGCAAGTGCACTTCCAGACCGAGTGGGTGGTGACTGCTTGAGTTGTTCTGAGAATCTTCTCTTCTTTCTTTCATGATAGTCACCTGCCACAGAGGATGAATTGTGATGAAAGATAACAAGTCATGCAGAGCCTTCCGGGCATGATAAATAATGTAGTATAGCAGGTGTATATAAAACAATCTCTTAACTGATTATATTCTGAGGTGACTACTTGATTCCACTGTGAAATCCCTTGGCTGGACTTTATCCACTATTCTGGACATTTGGAAATAGAAGGAAATTTTCCAGAGGTACTCAAGCAGAGGTATTGTGGCCTTCCCCAAAGACTCTCTTCTATCTACTATTTATGCCCTTTTATCTCCAGCTGTTTTTTATCTAACTTCCTGCTGTCCTGCGCACATCCTCCTGCTTCCACTCTAAGTGGGGATTTCAGGTGACATAAAATCACTTCAGAGGACTGACTCTGACTGACCAACAGAAAAAATGGCCTAAGGGCATAATTTGGGAAGGTGTGGAATTAAAATAATGCGTCTGCAACATAGCAAAACAGCTCACGTATGTTTTTTTGTCTTTTCATAAAAATAATAGCAGAGTTCCCCAATGTGCAGGAGCCCTTGTGTGGCCAGAGTCCTTCTGAACAGTGGGGTCAGCTTTTGCAATGTCTGTCTGTGATGCTGATGACAAGGTTGAGAATAACTTCATGTGTTTCCAGAACCATTTCTGCTGCATGGCTATGTAACTTCTGATCAGTGACATTCGCTTTGGCCCTTTTATCAGTTCTTTAATGAGGGACAGACCTATCACAGCGAAAGAGAGGGTATCTTTAAGGGGAAATGTTATTCTTATTTCCAGCAGATTTTACCTATAAGATCATGAACATAACACACATTTAAAATAGTAAATTCTCACAAAGGAGGATCACACCCCACTGGGTAGTAAAGAGCACTTTCCTATGTTTTCAGGATTGTTTTAGTCCCTTGACTAATGAACTTGTAGTTGTAAAATAGATACAAATTCATTATATTAGAATGTACTTTCCAAATATAATTCAAACTGAAATTAGTTTATCTGTCTGCTTTTCTATTGTTTCATGGTTTTTGCAGTCACTGTCATGCTGAGTGTGTTTCTGCCTTCTGGTTTTGTTTCCATCTGAGTCTCTGCATACTTGAATGTAATAGTAAAGCTTTTAAGAAAGACAGGATGGTCTTGGGGTTAGAGCACAGTAATAGGATTCTGGAGACCTCAGGTCTCAGTGTGATGCTGCCACAGCCTTCCTCTGTGATCTTAGGCAGATTACTTAGTCTTTGACTGATTCTCCTTCTCTGTAGAAGGCACATTAGGATGTTAAGCTCTTGGAGAGCCATGTATCAAAAATACATATTTTTTAAAAGTACAAAGAAATTTATTTTGTAAGGGCAAAAAATCAACACCCCACCATCCTGAAGCCATGAGGAGAAGGATGTTGAATTCTTTTCCAGAGCAGTGCTGCATCATAAGCTCTCAATTAAAACTGTAATGGGACCAAAGAATACCTGCGTTTTGCAGTGTTGGATAGCTAATGAGCTGCGCAGAAAAAACAGCCCAAGAACGGTTACAGAAGTGTGCTCTGTGCAGTTTAGCTCATTTGCTCTTAGACATATCTGATCTAACTAAGCACTGAGAAGGCTGTCATCAGTTAGAATACTGAGATTATCAGTGCCCAGCTTAATATAAGCTTATATATAATATAAGCTTAATGCGAACAAGGTCCAAAGACTTTTGTATACAGAGCATCATGGAAAGCACCTCCCCATTCCTTTGCAAGTGAATAAATATGTTTTCTTCATGGTTAGAGAATCTTCTTTACTTATTTATTGATTAGCTGAGTCAAGCAAACTTGTTAACCTTACCTAATGCATTTTCACCCTTCATTTGCTGCAGCCATAGTTTAAAATTTGTACTTAAATGAAAGGACTCTTCCTTTTTCCACCAGTGACTCCATAATGTGCAGCTGGGGGTGGCACTGACCCCTGCTCCCCAGCTCTCTTTAAAACCACCTTAGATATTTCTGTGGAGACAGGAGTGTCAGAAGGAGAGGACGGATTCTCCCTTGGTCCCTTTTCTAAAAGAGCAGAGAAGGCAGGACTCATCACTTTGGCACTGTCTAGAGCCAGAATGATGGTCCCAGCTTTTACCATTGCTGAGTGCTCCTGCGTACCCCTCCATGGGGCCAAGATTTCCCCCCAGCCCACAGAGAGAGATGGGAGGCCTGACCTCAACCCACTGCAAAATTGGCATCTGATTGATGCCGTCCTTTGGCAGGCCCAGGAAGGAGCAGGGGAGTGCATACCCTTGGTTGTTGAGGAGGCTGTGTGGGGAGGCAGAAGGAGCTGCACTCCTGAGTTGCTACTCCACACGAAGAACTGGCTAAGTTGAGTGAGGTCTGAGAGGAATGTAAAAGGTATCCAGATATCAACATAAAAGGTGTCATTCCTAAAGTGTGCAGGAATAAAAGACAAATGGTAATAGGTCATTCTGGAATCAGAATCATAATGACAGAAAGAGAGCTGGGAATGAAAGAAAGGGCAGGTAAATGTCAACAGTTAGGGAGCAGAGATCATGAACTCTCTCAGATGGAAGAAAGTGCTCAGAATATTCAGCAAAAGCAAGTTCGATTGTAAAACAAACTTCATATCTTCAGTCTGACTGCCTGAATAGCAATGTTTTCCAAGGTATTGTGACAGATGGATGAAATAAAGGGGAAACCCATCAGAGATGAGGGATCCAGCCAGCCCATGGAGTAAATGACTGTGGCACACAGACAGGTACTCCTCTAAGATGCTGGTGGCAGATTATGTTGTGTCTCCTAAGAGGGAGGCCATGACCCTTCTCACACCAAAGTACACGCTAGCAGAAAGGGGAAGAATGTAAAGAGGGAAAAGTAAACAGATATGGAAAATGAAATGTAAAGCACATGGATGGAAAGAAAGGATTATCCTTCCCTTATGGTGAAACAGCTTCCCTGCTTTGGGAGTTTATAGAGATGAACAAATGTCAATCAGCTGTGAATCCCACCTGCAATATTGATGAAAGACATTTGCCCACAGGAAGTGGGTACTCACCCAGTGTTAACATCTTGTGCTTTTTTCTTAAGTATCATTGAAGATGACTGAGAGGTTTCAGGACTGACATCAGGATGTGCCAACCTAGATCAGCAAAGTGTGGAAGTCAGCTGCTTCCACGACAGCTTGATGGCTTATATGAAATAAATAGTGTCCGAATACAGTCTCTCATGCACATAAATCACAGTATTTTTTGCACTGGTTGTTGAAGGTGTTCGCATTAGACTACTGGAGGGTGCTGATGTACCGAGTGAGCCAAGCTGGTGCCCCCAGCAGGAGTTTTGCACCTTCGGAAAACTGAGGCACGATAAAGTCCATGTGAACAGCCCACACTGACATATAATCTTTTTTTTTTCTGTGAATAAAAAAGACTGTTCCAGAGATTCTTAATAGAATACATTTGAAGTACATTAATTTAAAAAAAAAATTTAAAATCCATAATGTTCACAGCAAATGTGCAGTATTTGACAGATAACAAATCACGTTACCTCAGCTCTGAGGCTGTCCATCAGGCACATTTGATATGGAAGTGGTTGGTTTGAATTGGCTTGAGAAATTAGAGGGCACAAACTTCATAGCAAATGATGGGATAGCGTTATTTGCTCTCTTTCTGTTTGTCAACTATCACTGAACAGTCCAGTTTTGACAAGTGTGCCAGTTATTTTAATCTACAAGTTGATATTTTTGACTAAACATTGAGTATTCATTGTTTTCTAACTTATTAACACTGTCTATTTGGTCGGCTCTGACATAGAATATCCTTCTTGATGTCTGATCAGATATCTGAAAATATTCAGCAGAAGGGTGGGGTGGGAGGGTGAGTGGTGTTCAAGATGGTTTTACAAGTTCTCAAAACAAGTGCATCCATGTGATTATCAAAAATTATTTCCCTGAACACAAAAAGAAAATACCCCATAAGCAATTCAGATGACCACACAAGGTAAAATGCATGATCCAGCCAAAATTAACTTCTTTCTTAATTTGAATAACTGTGGTCAAACTACTCTTTTTTGGTACCAATTACTCAGCTTCATCCAGAGCCTTGCAAATCACAGTAATAAAAAAAATAACCACTGCCCCAGCTGGAGAGATGATCAAATGCTTTTTACGTTTCTGACAAACTATTTGTCACTATTTTTCCTCTCCCACAGTGGCATCTCCTTGTCATGGGTGTCATTTTTTAGCATTTTAAAAGCCTGTTGTCGATCTTCATACAGAGATTATAGATCTCTGCAGTACTTTCCTTCATTATTTGTAATTTACATCTTTCCTTACAGTCTAAACGCTGTAATAGTCCCTCTCAGTTTTTGTCCTGCTGTTACTTTGTACTGTTCCTTTGGGACTTGCTGGTGAAATTAGTATGATTTGATTCGGATTTTTAATTACTATAAAAGCTGTGTGGCATGGATGAGTCTCTACTAAATGTAAAGTTCAGACATTTGGGCATGCACCTGATGAGAACTCTGTTGCTGCATGACATCTGAGATGAATTATTTCGTGGCTGTGGCCAGGACAGAGAACGGTCTCACTCTTTGCATCCCGCTGTCCTAGGGAGGCACCGAGGTGGTGGTCAGAGAGTGTCCAGCTCCCTGCCAGGATGAACAGGAGGTGCTGCAGGGAGCAGGCACGTGAGGAGCAGCACAGCCTTTACCAGCTGCTCTGGAACTCCTGCCACAGGCTTGGTCTGAGCTGACTTGCAGCTCCAAAATCTGCATCTGAAAGTGTGCCTTCCCAAATAGGTCATTTTCAATGCAGACTAGCTTTGGAATACTTTTGAATTGGTTTTGCATCTTTTTAATCTTATATTGTTAATCCTTAAGTAATAAATAGAATTGCTCTGGTTGGATGCTTTTCTCTGCAGCTGTATAGTATTTCTGAGGCTTCTTTCTCCCCAGAGAGGGCTTCAGGGTTAATTTATATCCATTTAGCTAACTGGTGCAATTTTAGTGCTTGTTCTCTTTTATGTCAGACTAAGACTGATTATGCAAATTTAGTTCATGCTTGTAAATTCATCAACACAAATTAAACCAATGCATGAACACTCTCACGGAAAAGTTGCTCCAATTTAATCAAATCAGTATCAAACAATACTTTCCATGTCTTTGTGTATAGGCCAGGCCTTAAAGGTTTTAGGTCACCTAACAAAAAGTGAACAAGTCACCTGCTGAAGCCTTAAATTCTTTCCCTCTTTTGCAAAGTGAATTTTACAGTACCAGGCGCAGCAGGAGATTCTTCACACATCACCTCACTGCAAATCCTGTATAGCAATGTAAGCAGTCATTTTATAAGTACATAGAAGCTGTGCTGATTTTTATGGCAGTTACATAGCATCCTAATTAGGTTTCTTGGTTTAGGGGGGCTTGTCTTTGCTGTAAAGAAAATCAGATTCAGACAGTGGAACTGATTTCTAAAATCATCTACAAATAAATTCATCTCTGGGCTAAAAGCCAAACTGAGCCTCCAGATGCACGTGAGTGCAGCTCCCATTTTCCTAAGAAGAAATGTCTGTGTTCATCAAAGAATAGAATTTTTCTGTTCCAGAAGCCTGGCAGAAATTTTAAGGGCAATGAGGAAAGTTGTATTTATAAAAGCAGGCATCATTGCAAAGAAGAGTGCTCACGCAGCTGCAATTTCAAAAGTTGATCCTGAATACTTACCAGCAGGTGAAGCACAGAGTGCTTAACTTCTCACCATCAAAGAAGAGTTCTAGCAGAATTTCATAGTGAATTAGGGAGAGAGATAAAGCAGCTTAGGGGATCACAACATTTTCCTTGTTCTAATGAACTTCTTTGTTGATGATAAGTTACTTCTTCCATGTTCCTTCCTGTTGTCACAGATCCAGCAGTGCTGTCACAAGGTTTCATCCAAACAGAATAATTGGTACAATTCTTTTTTGGTATTTTATTGTTTTATTATTTAATGTATCCATCTTTCTCCTCTGTCTGTTCCCTTTTGTTGAAGATGGAGAACTGGAGGACTTCAGCCCTAAGGGAGTTAGAAATAAGAAAGCACACAAAAAGATTCCCCATGTGAATTCATTTTAAGAATCTCACATTCTTTCAACACAGCTCATTATTTTTTTAGGATGCTCCTTCCTTCTCAGTGTTAACAGTATTGAAAGTTAGAAGATATTTGCAACCTCCACCCGCTCTGTTGGTGGACTGAGACAACTTTCACTTGAAATAAAACACGTTGCATACAGTATTCATTGTCCCATAAGTAGCACTTCTACCTGACCTTGGCTGGAAAACAAAATCCACACTGTAGTAGTAGTAGTAGTAGCCTTGTGAACACAAATCAAAATGCTTTTTAGTGTACTGCTCACAGTGTTTATTGGTTTTGTCTTTTTTTAAAAAACATAATGGTTCTTCCAAAATTAACTGCAGCTGAAAAATAAACCAAGAAAGGCTTAAGCAAACAACTGTTCCTGAAGCAGGAAGTGCCCTGGGAGCCCTACAGTGAGGACAGAACTCATATTGCAAATTACCCTTTGACATATTGCTAGATATGGCAAGATGCCATATATTAATTCCATTTTAATTAATGCAGTTATATTGTGTGACATCTACTGAAATATATATAATCACTTCGTAATAAGTTGCCAGGTGATTTATGCTACCATTCAGCTCTTCAAAACATCTATTTGGTTGCCAAACTCCCAGGCTGGATGTGTGAAACTCACCATTGCTAGATATTTACTCAGTTTTCTTCCTTCTCTTGTGAATGTTTTCCTCCTCTATCAGGAATTCAGTTTTATTAAATCAGTTGTGAGATTCCTGTGCTTATAATACAACTACTTATTCAACAATGTTCCTATTTTGTCTTGATGAGAAATGGATGTTATATTCCTGGCCAGTAAGATTTGATCCCAAGTGCTGCAGGTCATCATCACAGTAACTAGGGGAAAAAAAAAAATTTAAAGGTGAGCTGGCTTTATACATTGCTCCAACTAAGTGTCTGGGCTGAGATTTCTGGGAGGGATTTAGGGAAAGGATGTCATAGAACAGGGTGTAAGAAGTGGAAAGAAGCCCCTCTTGGCCTCATCCAAAATTAGAAAGTGCCCCTGAAGCTTCTGAAGGGTTAAGGCACATAGATGGAAACCACCAAACCCGGCCACGTATTCCCAAGAAGGATGCACACTCTAAGAACTGGAGAAAAGAGCCATGAAATGTGACAGGCTAGTGAAAGAGCTCAAACTTCCACTGTTCAAGTAATTCCTGGGACTTCCTGGCATTCCTGGGGTAGGATTCCTGGGAGAGGCAACCTTTGTTGGCATGGTAATTCAGCAGACATATCCTAAGTTTCATGAGGGAAAAAATTGTCCATGAAGTCAAAGATAGCATCAGGGTTCCGCTATCTAGTAGCAACCTAGTAGAAAAAGTTCCTAGGCAGGTATTGGTTTCACAGCTATGAGAACATAAAATGAGCCAGTTTCCTGTGAATAACCCTGGTTTCTACATCTTTTGTAATGAAACTTCCATCCCATGATACTGAATTTTTTCTCCGTTGTTTTCTCATGCTCTCTATATGACAGTTCGATGCTATTGTTTCAACTGATGGAAAATGTTTCAATTGGGACTTGGATTTGAAGGGAAATTTTGTGTTTCCAAGAAGTATTTTCTCGGAGGCAAACATTTCAGATTTTCCTTCAGGATGGCTGGTTGAACATCTGCAGCAGTCATTTGTTTTAAACCTCACTTCAAGTCAAAACTTCCCTTTGAGAACTGGCTTGTCTGGGAATTGGTAACAGAATCTTCTATCTACACAGATGATAGTCCCTAAATGTTATTAACATTTAACAGTTTCTTGCGTTGTGTGACATGGTTATCTGAGCACGAGTCTCTTCCCAGTAATATGTGCATTTGAGCAAGTTCATCATCATTCTGGGTCTGGGATTTTTGAGAGTCTAACATCCTACAGCTCCAAGAACATTGGGTCTGGAAAAAGAATGCCAAAACAATCCCGGCAAGGCCCCAACATTGCTGCTCCTACAGCTTTCTGATCTGGACCAGCCATGGTATTGGATTTGGGTTTGGGGTATAGCTAGGTTTAGGATTAGGGTTAGGATTAGTGTTAGGGTTGAGGGAGTCAAATATTGGTTTTACCCAGGCTTCTATCCCCAGATTTGGCTCCTGACAGCTTCATGGAAGCTGAAGTGTGTATGATCTACATTAGGAAGTGATGCAGTGAAATGGGAACTGATCTGTGTCTGGTGCTGAGGATGTGACGCCCTCACTCCTTGCTTTTCAGGGGATTATTGTCTGATTTGCCCTTGTTTGGTCCCATGGACTTAATGGCCATCAGTGCCTGAAGCTGGTAGTGCACTCCTCCAGAAACTCTTTTGGCTTAGTTCTGTCTGCTGAATGAGGTGAACCAATACATAGTAAATGGAAAATATTGGAAATTTGCTTCTAAAATGCACTGTGCTCCCAACAAAAACCTTAGCATATAAATGCAAACAGAGTGAACTGAATAAACAAAAGAGTATCTCTGGGTTTGCATCAGTAGATTAAATTACAATTTACATTATTTTCTTTCGAGCCTCTTTTGCTGCCTGTTAGTGCCCCTGTTAGTTTAGCTTCCCTTCTGCAACTCTAGTCATTATTGTTTTTCCACTGGTCTGATTCCACAGCTGTGAACCTTCAGAAAACATTGGAAAACAGTATGCCACAGATGGTTAAAGTGACAGGTGCTATTTCTTCATTTTCCATTTTATCATTGCTATTTTCTTTCAGTGAAGAAATTCCAAACCTACTTTGTTACAATATGTGCAGTATATTTAAAAGAAAAGTTTTAATTTTTCACCTATTACTTTAGGACAGTTAGTGGAAAAGTGCCTTCCTTATATCTATCTAGTGAATGTGTCATTGTCAACTTTGATTGCAGAGATATTGGGACTCTGACCTTCAATGACATTGCTTGCAAATTTTGACTGACAGCACGCAACACTGCAAACCCCTGCTGCACATGCCCGTTCTCCTAGGAAAAATCCTTTCTTTTTAACAGTGTTCTTATGCTTCTGTCTGTAGACTATCTTAGATGCTAAAATACAAAGTAAACCCAGCAATAGCTAATTACACTTATCAAATGCGATCTGGAAAGACATTTGCAGTTCTTGTGTAACCAGTTACACCTTCTGTGGTATATTTTAGTGAGTGCATAAAAAAGCTATCCTGAATGTAAAAATTAGAAATATGTATCAATAATATCTGAGTGTGAGTGCTGATACCATGTACTGTGACCACTGCACACGTTTACTTGCTCATGCTTTACTGCGTGGAAAGAATGTTTTCTTTCACAAAACCATTGTATATGAATGTGTGTTGGATTTTTGGCTGAGGCATTCACAGGCTCTGAGGGCTGTCTGTAAGTCAGAATGCTCTTGGTGTGGGTAGCTCTGCAAGCAGCTTCAAGCAGTCAAAAACCCAACAGATTTTGCCTTCCAATCATAGAATCATTGAGGTTGGAAAAGACCTGTCAGATCATCAAGCCCAATCTAATGTCTCCGGAGGAACAGTGTTTAGTTTACTAACATCTCACTACAGCAGCCACGCTTAGGAAGGCATGGCTTTCCAAGAGCTGCTCCTCATGCACGGTTTCTGCAGGCTCCACGCTGCCCATCTGGTTGTGAAGCACAGCAGCAGTGTGTGCTTCCAGGGCCACAGCGCTCAGCGGCTGTGGTGCCCATTTTGGGCACTTCTCAGCAGCCCTCCCTGCTACTCGCTGGTTGTGCCGAGTACAACACACGCTTTGCTTACAGGCTGCCTGCTGCACCGTGCCTGGCTCCCTGGGGACACGGCTCCTTGGGGACACGGCTCCTTGGGGACAGGGCTCCCTGGGGACAGGGCTCCCTGGGGACACGGCTCCCTGGGG
>VZTG01007483.1:493857-585605 GCA_013397845.1 Melanocharis versteri
CTTGAGGACACGGCTCCCCGGGGACACGGCTCCCTGGGGACAGGGCTACCTGGGGACACGGCTCCTTGGGGACACGGCTTCCCGGGGACAGGGCTCCCCGGGGACAGGGAGCTCCCGCCTGAGGCTGACCCACTGATGGTACCAACAGAGCAATCCTTGCACTTCCCGGACCTGGAGCAGTACAAACCCTGCCTCAACGCAAACTCTTCCTCACTGGCAAACCAGGCCTCCAGGCACCTGCCTGCACGGGCACACCGCCGGCAGTGGGGCACTCCCGCGTATGCCCTGCCTTGCGTCCTGGACTGTCCCTGCCTGCCGAGGGGACACTGACCAGGGCAAGAGTCAGCGGCACTGGCCCTGGCAGGCTCCGCCCGCTGGAGCAGCACACCTGCTCTTGCACCAGCCCGGGTGGGAAGAGCAGAATTAGAGCCCCTAGAACTGCCCCCAGTGCAAGTTGCATTCCGCCACAGTGAGGACCGCCAGGCGCACATGCAGCCTGCAGCCCTCCCTGCTGCCCCTTTTCCAGCCACAGCATTTCATTGGGGGACCCAGTATGCCTCTTCTTTTCCAGGTCTCACCCAATCTCTGTCTTTTTGTCTCAAAAATATTCAAAACATTTTAACTGTGTATTCAGTTTTATTTTTATTGACTCTATATGGATAACATCTCTCACCCCTTGACGCCCTTGATCAGGTTTTAATTAAAACTTTCAGGCTGTGGCTCTTTAATATAATTTTTAATGCATTTTAAATTATTTCTGGAATTTTGTATGGTGTCCCAAATGCTTGAGGAGAGTAAGGAGATTTATAAATAAAATTATTTTTAGTACACTATAAAAGAAACTGTAACATTAATGCTGCAATGATAAGATAAAGCATGTGTGGAATCCCTTTTCGATAAAGCATGTGTGGAATCCCTTTTCCTACATGCCACGTGCTCCAAAAAATTCTGCTTATATGCAGTATTACAAATGAGTTAGACCAACCCAGAATACTATTCCCAGTATCAATCAATAGACTATGAACACATTAGTATATTAGCAGTTTATTACAGTATTTAGGATCATATAGTACAATAATGGAATACACTATCTTCTGAGGTAGCAGGCAGTCGTATTCCCTGGCCTGGTGTGAGTCTCCATGTCCAGCTCCTGTGGTGTCCTAGGCAAAGCAAACAGCTTTTGCAGGTACTGATTGTTTTAGCAGTGGCAGTACTCTGTGCAAAGGTCTCTGATACAGTATGTTTGAACAATCATTGCTGTATCTTATCTACTCTAGTAACAAAGAGATTCAAATTTAGGGGCACACTGCTAAACAGAATAGCGTCCGTTGTGTCCAGTTACTTGAATTTTTAATAGTAATTTTCAGAGCCAGAAAATGCCCAGTAACTCATTCCTTTAGTCTTGGCAGAACTTCCTTTGACAGCATATGTTCCAGTCCTGCAAAGACTTAATCAGGCTCTTACTGAAATTGCTTCTGTGGTGAACAACGGAAGAAAGGAAAATGTAAAATTTGTTAATGGCTATGTTTCTGTCATGGAAAGGGGCTTTATTATATGTCACCTGGGGATCCCTGTATGGCTATCTAATGAAGACTTACTGAAAATGGAGATAGATTATGCAATATTGATACGATCCTTCTACTCATAGAAAAACTGCCTTTTCCAGCTGTTACCTTTGCATGCAAGACAAAAAAAAAAAACAAACGAAACAAAAAAAAAAACCCAACAAAACAAAAAACCAAACAACAAAACAAAAAACCAAACCAGAAATCAGCAACACAACCTATCAGAAAACAACCAGTGTGAAAGCAAGCACATAGAAAGGCATGGTAGCAAGGGGCAGAGAAGGAAGTCCAGTCTGTGGTTCCAGCTGTCGTGTGATGTATCATGCAGAGAAGTCCACAGGGAATGAGACAGGAAGATATTCAGGCATCCCTCTGTTCTTGGAAGTCCAAGGGGAGGCAGAGGGTAGGAAAAGGCAGTCTGCATATTTGTTTGGAATGTGGAGCAAAGTCAAATTCAAGAACACAGCACTGCTGGCAAAAGTAAAACCTAAAATAAAACTGACACCACAGATTTGGAGCATTTGCTGCAAAACCATTTGCTAGAAACCATCCAGAATGCAGGAAGCTGGTTTGTGATGGGAAATGCATTTTGTCTGAGAGCCCTCCAGGATGTATCCAGCCACAAAGAAGATGGAGAACTGACATTGCTCACTGCATGAGCATTTGCTTGTCATCCACAAGGTCACCGTACTCTTTATTCAAATCCTTCCTGGAAAGCTCCTTTTGCTTCACTGCCTCTGAGAAGGTAATGGCTGGGGAGAGGAAAATACCCCTCCTCACTTCTCCCTGCCCCCACAACAGGCTGTAGCAAAATAAACTTTCACGTTAATTAGCCCTTAGCCTGCACATCCTTGCTGCCTACACCAAAGGGAAGCTTCCCTTTTTCCTCCCTGTCCCTCCTCTGGCAGGCACGCTAAAAGCACTCAGCAAACTGAAAGAGGGAGGCTGCTACTGAAGAAATAGCAAAATAAAGACCATTTGTTCCTTAAAGGATCTGGCCCAGAAGTCCTAAGACTCCTGACCTGTTACAGAGATTCAAATGAAAATGAAACCCTCCGATTAAGTAGGTCTCTACAGAAACAGTCCACAGCTGCTGGGTAATGATATCCACAGGTTGCTGGAGGGGGGGCATGGATGGCCAGGGAAAGGGCACTCAGAGCTGTAGAAAGTGCTTCAGGTCATTGTGGTCAAGTCAATCCTGGACCAAAGGACTGCTGGCCGAAGGATTGTTTCTGTCTTTAAGAACAAGTGTTTGGAAGGGACAACAAACCCAGTGACCTCCAAGGACAGATTGGTACTGCAGTAACTTAGACCTTCTTTGAATACCTTATGAATATTTTATATACCTAATGCATTTGAATTTGTCCAAGAAATCTAGAAATCATCAAAATTATATTTGAATCTATGCATTAATTCACAGCACTCATTGACCAGAGAGAGTTCAGGAGCCTGCTAACTGTCCTCACTTAGTGTTTGCAGTTGCAGCATGCCAGACTTGCCTAAAAACTGTGGTTTAATAGTTTTAGTCAGACATACTTTCCACAAGTACAGGAAAAGCTTTTCTTCAGAGGAAAATGATTCCCCCCCATTTTCCCTTCCCAGCTCCATTTTCTCATTGGCTCTGCTCACAAGGGTTCCCCAGGATCTGGAAGAGCAGGACTCACTGTGACTTAGAGATACTGGGTAGGAACAAGGACTTGTCTAATGACATCTTCCAAAAATCCATGTCTAGGACAAGAACTTTTCCCTTTATGTATTTATATACAAGCTACCTATGTAACAGGTATTACATGGAAAGCTTTCAGTAGCAAGTTTTGCCAAAAAAAGGTTTAACCTATTCAATGCATCTACAGGAAGAACAGAAAAAACTATAAATATTTTTTGCTTTGTGGTACAATTAATTTTTCTCAATAAAATCAAAATTTTATAATAGTTTATTTTAAATTTGTTCAGAAATAAGTTAGCAGCAATTCTACCAGGATTCTTGAGCATTTAGACAAATATTTGTTCACAACAACCAATTTTTTTAGTATGAAAATGATTTTCAATATCAACACCAGATACATCCAAGTATATTCTATAACAGCACCATGATATCCACCATTTTTTCTATTTTTTCTCCATTTGTTTATTACTCAGTATGTATCAGTCTTGTGAACCCTGCTGAATGATTGAAATACATGGCATCACACGTCAGACTTTTTTCAAAGCTCATAAATGATCAATATATCTTTGAGAGGGAATCTGATTTCTGATACATTTATGTTAATAAGAATGGAAACATAGGCCACTGGAAATTGAGAGATAAATCAATAGAGAGGTTGGACCTTCAAGAAGTTCAGTGTACAATAAAATAGACAGCAAAATATGCTTGCTGCTTGTCTGCAGTGCTTGGAGTGACTACAGCTGACCAACAAGGTAAATCAAATCTGCTGCCAATACATTCTTCTGCTGTCCAGATAAAACAGCGGACTAAGCCGGTGAACTTTCACCCTTCACCCGAGCTCTCTAAGCCAAAGTACAGATTAAAAAAAATCAATAACCCCAATCGATGGGAAAATATTTTTAGTCTCTAACTGAACGATATGTTTTGACAAGGCCAAAGAGGCGCACAAAAGAATGGGAAAAGATAAAAGACAGAAAATTAGGATTTTGTTTTATTGGTTGAGGTAGGATCACTATTCATCCCCTCTTCCTACAAATCCCATTGACACTGGCTAAAATTATCTCACAGGAAGGAAATAAAATGAAAGGTTATGAATTCATTAAATTGTCTGATTTACTGTGTATCCTTGTAACATGTTATCTGTGCTGGGTTTTGTTGCCATTATCGGACACTTAACATTGAGAAGACACTTTCATTGTGTTAACGTGAAAATGGGCACTATAAGCATTTTGCAAAGGAAAAAACCAACAAATATTAACAAGATGTGCCTTTCCCTCGTGCTGATTTCCAGCTCTGACTTCAGTGTACCTAAGATAAACCACAGAATACCAGAAACCCCAAAGCCTGTGGTGCACCACTTGCAGAGCACTGAGGAGTTACGACTCACCAACAAAGGTATGAGGGTCTTAAGGACTGACAGAGGAGGGTTTTTGCTCAACAGCTCAGCAGCTGTAGATGCTGTGTTGTACAGGGCATTAAATGCCACCTCAGAGTCCCGCCTGGGCAGCAAGGCAGCGCTGTGCCATGGGCTGGCACAGAGTGGGGAACTGGGACTTTTCTCCTTGTTCCTCCTCCCTGCTCCCCTCCCGCAGAGCTCAGGACGCAGCCCCTCGCTGCCTCACCCCAGTCCTGCTGCTGGCAGTGGTGGGGTCTGGGGGAACCGGGGTTTGTGGGGCACTGCCAGGTGACTGGTGTGGTTCTGTGCATGGTGCATGAGGAGAATTCCCCATTACTTGCAGTTAATAAGGTTTCTGCAGCACTTGGACATTTTTTCCCAAAAGTATGTCAGCAAGCTCTTTTACTCATTAACGTGTTATCTGAGTGGTCTCTGTTGTTCTGTTTACAAAACATGTGAGGGGTGATTAGAGGCAAGCGAAAGGTGATGTTGAAGGGTACACTCCTCTTCAGAGAACAGCATCAGATCTTTTTATGAATGCTGATTTTTGTGTTGTTTTGTCAGTTAGAGTGATTATTGTTGCCTCTGGCAGAGCCTGCAGTTTGTTGTCAGTCCCAAGTCACTGGGAACCTCCAGGCTGCAAGAGCACAATGGCAAGTGGCAGACAGGCGTGTGGGTGGAAATAAGGGGACAACAACCAGATCCACTGTGCAGAAATGGGAGCAGGGATGGGTCTGGTCAGCACTGACACAGGCACACTCTTTGACACTGGTTTTTCTGGAGCAGTTTCTTATCTCTGAGTATGATGGCCATAGGGCATTTTGGGAGGTGGCAGTGGGGGGCAAGCTCAGGAATACATAGGAATAATATTATTCTAAATATACAGGAATGAAATTATTGCCTTCTAATTCCCTTGTGCTCATCCATCAGTAACTACTTTTTGCTTTGAATTTACTTTAGGGAAGAACTTTTTTGTTTCGTAGCTCCACAGGAATAAGCGCTTGTCTAGGACCCTTATTCCTAGTGATTGCCTCCTTTTAATCCAGAATATAATTGCAAGAAAATCAAAAGCCAGCATTCTGAAATACTTCTCCCTAACTTATGTGGTAATTATTTTCACATTCAGCAGGTGTTTCATCTTGGTTTTCTCTCACTGACATTTCAGAATGAACTATCCTGGAGCTTTCATAGAGTAGTGTTTGCAATACAAGCTCCCATGATTGAAATGCTGTAGGTAGCTCTTATCATCCTTGAAAGCTTTCAACATATGCAGTGAAGTATGATGACTGCTAGAATTAATTAGAGAAAACAGATGTCAAGCATTTGCCAAGGGTTATTTAAAGAAAATCCATTGCATACAGGTAGTTGATGGTAGGGTTTGAAATGCTACTAGCAGCTGAGAAGTGGCTAAACATTTTTCTGCTTCATAGAAAGCAAACCTAAAATACATCTAAAAGAACACCTTGGACACCCATAAAAGTTAAATCAGAATAACACAATGGTGGACATATTTTTCTTCTTATTAATGTTTCTGTGAGACCCTTAAAGATGATGGGCTTGCCTGGATTGTGAGCAGGAAAAGAATTTGACCCCTGGGACAGCTCCTGATACATTCATGGACAAGGTGAGACCTGGGATACGGAGCCCATTTCTCCAGCAGGGGCATGGGGAAATAAATCTTTCAGAAATGACAGGAAGAATTAGGAGGGTGACTTGGCCCTGGCTCACACACCAGCTCCAACAAGAAAGTATCTTTCTTCTGTTCCTATGCAGATTATGGCTGTGTTTCCATCAGCAGCATCCACCAGCTCTCTGACACAACGAGTCTGAATGCTCTTCTCTCTGCAGCAGCCAATACACCCCGTGGCCTGTTCAATCCTTTCTGCTTAAATGACTTATGTCCTGGCCTTCATAATTCTGTCAAAGAAAATATACAGCCTTCATCTTTGTTATCTTTCATTGTGCCTAAAGAGGTCAGAAGTTCAGAGCAGTTCGTGTAGATAGCCTGGCTGAATGTAAATATGGCCATCAGTTTTGGTGCAAAAAGCCTGCGAGACAAAATTGACAATCTTCTTCCCACAAGTTTTGTGTGTGCAAGCATGAAACTCACCTTCCACTGGCATTTGTACTGTCGTGCAGCATTAATGGAAAGCACAAATACATGAGAATGCAGCTGAAGCCCAGTCACAGAAACAGTGGATGAATGTTTGCAGGAAATTCAATGCTCCTCTCATCCATCACTATTCACATTCCTTTCCTTGCCTGCAGGTAGAGGCACAGAGACTTATTGGATGGGATTCATCTTACCTAGCTTTAGACATATATAGTGTGGATATCTCTATCTCAGCTTGATGTCTAGACTCTTGTGAATGTCAATAGAGAGAAGCAGGCAGTTCTAAGCCCAATTCATCTGACCTGTTTTAGACACCTTCTTCAGGAAGAGATGAAGGTTCCCTAAAACTGCCCATTTCTCTCTAGTGTCTTAAGGACAATTTAGGCCATTCAGTCGGGTACAGATCCATTCATTGCACTATTTACATGTGGTGAATCCCACCCCTCTAGCACATTTGATAATATTTTTTCCCCAGTTAGATCAGCTTAATACGACCTATTTAGCCCCAAATTACCCTATATTCTTATGGGCTTTTCATCCTCCCAAAAAGTTAAATGAGTTCTATTAAAAGGTTATTTCTTTGGTCGAAACCTGTTCTCCTGACACAGAGAGAGGCAATTTTTCAGGTCAGGGTTTCCAAACCAACCTGCCCATCAACCCTGGGACATGGGAGCCTCTGCTCATTGCTGGAGGCTTCATGTCTCCCTTTCTCTCATGCTTTCCATGCTCTCACCTGCTGCCTTTCCAAGCCAGCCCCAGCTCACCTCTCTGCCTGTCCCTCTTCTGCTGAGGGTTGTGGTGCTTCAGCCCACACACTCCTGCTCAGGCTTTGGATAATGGCTTTTGCTGTTCCTGCTGTTGCTGTATGAGAGCCATTTAATTGCATCTTCTATTCAGCCTGGATAAAGGGTGAGTAGGACATCTATTTGCTTTGACCAGGCTTGTGATTGATGCAACTGTTAATACTTTCCAGCGTAACACAATCTTCCCTCACCTCCCAAGGATGCTCTGTTGGTAACATATCCCTGTGCAACTTTTTCAAGGACAGACAGAAAGTGATGTAAAAGGCAGGAGATGGCAGTGGAAATGCTGGTGAGCCTCCGCCCCGTTGCTGCAGGGTTACCTCCTTCCAGCAGCTGTCCCACCCTTTCCTCTGCTGCTGCCCTTGGCGTCAGCAGAAAAGGTGCTGCCTCCTTGCTCAGCAATCATTTCTAAAGGGCCACTGGCAAGTTCCCTGTGCAGATCTGCCTGCAGTGTCCTGGGGTCATCTTCCCCCCTGAGAGAAAGCCAGGAGAGACACTTGCCTCCGTTAGGCATGTCCTGAGCTTTCATTTTTCCACGTAAAGCTGAGCAAAATTGTCTTCTCAGTAGGGCTGTACTGAGCATTCACCCATCCCTTGTCTTGATGGGGTGTAGTTGTCAGGGATATCAGGTCCCTCTGCCGTACCAACAAAATGCATTGCTGGTTCTCACTCCAGCCAGGCACAAGGCCCAAAGCGGGCAGTGGGAGCAGCCCCCTATCAGACCTACAGATGTGCCATGTGTCTTTGAAGACAACAATTACACCCAGAGAACAAACTGCATAGCACAACAAAGAAACTGCTACACACAGAGCTTCTCAGCAAAACAAGTGCAATTTGTATGACATTCATGGTGCCACACAACAGAATTTAAGTCGTCCTTTGGGTTACTCCAAGTCTCAGAAAAAAAAAGCCAGCAGCATGTAAGGAGTCAGGAAGGGAAGGAATAGAGAGAGAAAGAGTGTGACTGTAGCCATCACAAGAATAACCACAGGGCTGTCAGGGAGGCTCCTGGGGTCAGACCACTTTACTCCCTGTTGTGCACAAATCCACCCCTAGGCCCCCAGCAGAGCAAACTCTGTTTCTCTTTTCAGCAACCTCAGCAGAACTGGCTGCATTCAGAGATTTTCAGCTGAAGACCACTGTAGTTACAGCAGATCACAAAAGCTGCAGGTTTGTTCCCCTAATGCCACACACAAATAAGTGCAGTTCATAAAGAGCAGTCATGCCTCAGTGACCTGCAGATGCAGGGGTTCTGCAATAAGGCAGGCTGAGCAGGGCAGTGATAACACGGGTAAGGAGATATCCTACACTGCCAGAATGCTCCTGAGGCAAGACACGGCCACAGCACTGCAGACAGTGGTTGTAAGATGGCCAGGATGCCTTGTTCAAAACATCAGGGGAGGGAAAAAACTCCCAAAATCTGCACATGGGAATTCAGTGGCATTACCTTCAGCATGGAAGTCAACAGTCAACAAGTCAACAGTCTGCACAGTCAATAAGTACTCCTAACAATAGGAACATATCTCAAACACCCCAAAGTGTCAATAGGCATTCAAGAATCAGCTACAGGTGCTCAGTAGGATTGGATGGTTACATACCAGCACAGTCAGTGCTGTGTAGGACAGGGCAGAAAAAAACATGTGTGTTCCTTAATGCATGTGCTTATTCTCTTGTTAGTGTTTGATTTCTGACAAACCTCAGTGCTGGTGATGGTGTACAGCTCTGGCATTGCTCTGAGATGCACTGCCCTGTAGTCTTTTCCCTGTGCTTTTTCCCCACAAACGTGCTGGAGTGTGTGTCAGCTTTTGCTATGGGGCTGTTGCTGCCCTAACAGGACAATAGCAGAACAGGATCAGGCCATGGAGACTGGTCTGTGACTTGTCACCAGAGGCAGGAGGAGCATCTGTCCTCACCTGCCTCCTTCACAGTCCTCAGTACCTCTGTCTTCTGCCACATTCTGCCAATTGCCAGTGCTCACAGGTCTGTGCTTTATTATCTGCAGCTGAACATGCTACTCCCTTGGATCACTCCTGAGCATTACTATCCACAATGAGATGAGATTGGAAACACTGAAAGATTTCTTAGTGTAAAATATTTATTTTTAGTAGGAAATAGCTTAAGGAATAGACTAAATATTTTGAAAGTTTTAAAAAAATTATTTAAAGAACTATAGACCTAAGTGGAGTCCTTGCAGGAAAACAGAAAATACAATAGCAGTGGGAGACCCAAGGGAAATGAAGTTTTGAAACTTAGAGAATAATTGTAGAACTATCAATCCTGAGATATAAAAAGATAATTTAGATACTGCAGAGCCTCACAGTGGCTTTTTGCTATTTCTGTCATAATTTTCTGCCATGTTATTTTCTGTCAAGCCTTACGATATTTCTATAACAACTAACCCATTTGTTTCCCCAAAACTTATCTTTGAAAATTATACACAAGGTCAGAGTTACACAACTGAACTCCATTTATTATCAGAAACAAGAAAATCTGTCTGGGCCACATCACCAATTGTAGCTGTCCACCTAATAGGATGAAATAGGTTGCAGGGAGTGTAACTGAGCGGTAAAGAGAGGCACTGCAGGTGACAGAACAAGAGTGATAGGAGAAACATCAGCAAAACTAAAAGGGAGAGAAGATATATCATTGGCAACAAAACCAAATCAAGCTAATGCCTTCTCAAAGCAAGTTGGGTAAAATAGAGTGACTCATTAAATGAGCTGAAGTCATTCGATGGAAGATCTATGTAGCTGATCACTTTATCCATAAAAGGATCTGACTGTCATACTTTGCTACTGGAGTTTATCCCAACACACAAGTATTTTCACAGTGACAATGGTAAAATTCTGCCTATCCAGTAAATATTTTCATTCCTAAAATGTGCTGGTACTGCAGTTTCAAACTTCTATTTTTAGTGTTTTCCTACAATTTTTTTTGCTGCATTTTCTAGCCTGGGGTGAAGAAGCATCACCAAAGCAAATTGTAACATTTGCAAGGGCTTGTCACAAAACAGAGCTCAGCTCTGAACCCTGAGTTGTCAGACAGTCCCAACGAAGCAGACATGAATCATGGTGTTGAAATACCTGGATTTTCTACAGGACATAAATTCTGCCTTTTGCTGAGCTCTGATACACTTCCCACGGGGTGCATTGGCTCATACTGATGGCTGGTTCTCACACACAGAAAACCTGAAAAAAGTTGGTGCCGTGTGAAAGCACCAGTGGTGAAAACATGGTGAAGGACATGCTTCAGGGCTCATTTAAGTGCTGTGATGCCCTATGAATCTCATCTCAGTAGAGGACCTGTCTTCAGAAGGGGTGTAATCGATAAACATGTGCCAATTGTATTCATTCAATTTGTCAGCTTGCACTGTGCTCTAGAGTGCCTGGGCCAGTGCAGGGGGCTGCTGGTGCCTTTGCTGCACCTCTCACGTTTGTGATGCTCAGCTGGGGTTTGCTGCTGGCAGCTCAGAGAACCACAGCTCCCTCACTTCCTTCCAGAGGAAGAGGGCAACTGGAAGGAAGGAGACAGTGGGAAATCCCACACGTGGGAGGCAGGGGTCTGTGAAACACTGAAGCAGGGTGCAGCGTGCTGCTCGATGGGAAGAAACAAGTCATGCCCTAGTGCCCAAGGTAAAAGGACAGGCTGTTGCTCTGGGGTCTCCTGGAGCTGTTGGCTAAGTCTGTTCAGTGGTCTGAAACTCTGAACCTGCTACTGACAGTGCAGTGCTGGTATTTTTGGTTGGCACATGGCAAGTAGGCAGTGAGAGCAGGAGATCCAGGCATCTTAGAACCTATCCAGAAAAAAGATCTGTGCTGTTGGGAGATTTCCTCACCTTCTACTGAAGTATGTTATTAAAGACCTGATACAAGGTGCACTGAAGTCCAGGGCAGACATAATGCAGCATTAGGTGTGCTTCATTTTGAGTTTTAACATCCTGCTCCCTATTTCACCTTCCCTTTCCACATTAAACACACTCCAACATCAGCCTATACTGCCTGGCACAGCCTGCTGCCCCTGCTGCCTACCCAAGCTCCCACCTCAGGGCTGCTCTCTGCCTGCTGCAGGTGCAGCCCATTTCTCCAAGCCCTCTGAAAGATTCACCCTATCTCCACGCACAGTTTGAAACAGCAGCAGACCAAACAGTAAACCAGCAAGGCTTAAAAATAGCTTTCTGTAAATGTAAGAGGTCAGAGAGACTTTTTTTGTTTAAAAAGAGAGAAATCGAGTCAAATAAGCTTGAGAGACTTACCTTACCTTTAGACCTGGACTATGGTTTGTGCTGTTTTTCCTCTCCATTCTCCTGCACACATATGGTGGCAACGGGAGGGAGAAGGGGAGGGGGGTGGGGAAATAAGAGCTGTAAGAAGTGTAATTGATGGCAAAAGAGGACCAAATGTGTGCACCAGATCCAGACACTCTCCAAAATGTAATCCTTGTTTGTCTATATGATGGGAATAATAGCCTTCCTCACAGGGGTACTGGGAAGATCAATAAATAGTTAATGCTGGTCTAGGGAAATGCACGGTGCCTGCAGTGTAAATCAGAAGTAACCCATTGAAATGCATGTAGTTACATATGGATAGACCCAATGTAAAAATGGGCAGATGCAGTTTCTTAAAAGAACAGTTCTAGTTATCCTGTAAACATTTTCTCCTGTGTGTGGGGCAGAGAGTGGACTCGAGACAAGATTCTGTGCTGCTGTAAATCTGCATCATTTCATTGACACCACTGGAAATCCATCAGTTTAAACAAGAGCAGGCTCCAGCCACTGATGCCTGCTGGCCACCTAGCCTGGCACACCATGCCTGTAGCTTTCCCTTTTCACACTTAACCTAATTCCACCTTGAAAAATCTCCAGTTTGGAACAGGCAACACAAATGTGGGGCTTAGTTTTAAAATGTTCACATATTTTTCAACTCCCATGCCCACGAGGTCCCATACTAAGTATTGCATAGTTATCCTGGGGAAAATAGCAGCTCCCTCCCCACAAAGCCACTGCCTTCAAAGGAAAGCACGTACAGCTCTGGTGCAGCCACCTCTCACCATCTCTCAGAAGTATGTCCATGATTCTTTATACCAGCTCATAATACTAGAGAATAATGCAGCAATTTCTGTGATGCAATGATTTCTAGTCAAGAAAACAAATGCTTATGGATGGTAACTAAACTGTAGCAACTGTGAAGGTTGTTCTGTGGAGACAAGGTGTGGAAGCGTTTCACCTGAGGCCTCAGCAGTGCTGAGTCCACCCATTCTCTGGGTACCTAGACAGGCAGGTTAGGGCCCACAAAAGGCATTTTTCCCACAAAGCAGGCCAGTCTCTAAGGAGATAAAGGAGTAAAAATTCCTGTGAATCCAAGCTAAAGAGTGTTGTAAAAGGAGGATAAGGAGAGTATAAACAAATTGGAGTTTCTCAGCCCAAGCAGAGCCAGTGAGAGTTCAGCCCCGGTGCCTGGGTCAGCCCCCACATCCCCCACAGCCTGGAAACATGATTAACCCCCACAGATCTTCTGAGGGCAGAGAGGAGTGGTTTCCAATGGGCTTCTCCTCCTCCCCTTTTGTCTGAGTGGGAATTTGCCTGCATGTATTCCCTCGGGGAGTGGCAAAGGGGAGGTTTGCACACGTGAGTGCAGAGATATGGATTTAAGATGTTGTGATCTCCTGAAAGGAGAGCAAGGCTGCATGTTTTGCTTGCCAGCTCTGTAGGCTGCTGTTTGATTTTGTCTCTCCTGCTCAGGTGTATGCACTCTCAGGTATCAAATAACTTAAAGGTGTTTTCCACAGAACCTGCCTGCAGTCAAACCTCTTGTCAGTCTTTTGCATGAAAAAGTGAGATTGTATTTATGGACATCAGTCTCGTACCTGCTAATGTCCTTTTTTCCCTGCCATGCCATTGTGTTTGCTCGCTGAGTGTCACTGCTGCTCTGGCAGCCCCAGGTGAGAGAAGGATGAGGAGGATGAAGAAGAGTGAGAAGGTGAACCCAAACTCACTTATGATATGGGCCAAGAGGCTCAACCAAGGCATCACTGCCCGGTGGGGCTGGAGGCAGGGCGAGGCAGCCCACAGGACATCGCTCCCCAGCTGAGGAAAAGTGAGGCCACCAGAAGCAAAAGTTTGCCACCATCACAGCTGCAACAGAACTTCAAGGCACCACCTCGAAGGCTGGGGAGAGGGAGCAGCCCCTGGCTCACTCAATGCTTGCCTCTGTGGAGAAGGACAAGCCACACTGCTCTTTGTGACGGGGACATCTGCCCGCCGGGAGCTGTCTTGCGGCGGCACTAATTTCATGTAGGGCTCTGATCCGCCATCAGCCAGGAATAACTTTCAGTCACTGGCGACCTGGGCTGCGTTTGGACTGGCAACTAGGAGGTGGAAAGCACACTACATCCCTTCCCTGATTCAAATCTTTGGAGCCATCCTGTCCCCCGTGGGCTTTGAAGTTCATAAAACATGTGTCTATTAAAACACACAGAGGTTTGCACTCGGGCAGATGCATGCGCAGTGGGGAAGTGTGCCCTTTCCTTGATTGACTCAGAAAAGAAGAAATCTCTCTGACCCGGCAGAAATCAAGGATTTGCAATTACAAGTGGTGTTTACATGCACATCAGACACCTCTTAATGATAGGGAAAAGATCTGAAGGGAAGCAGCAGAGGTTTTTAGCTGAGATGAACTAGTTGAATAGGCAGGGATCTGCCAGCTTTCCTGCAGGAAAAGGAGACAGGAGGCAGAAAGTGGGAGCAGAGGCGTGCATGCCAGGCAGGGAGAGGAAGAAAAGCCTGGCACATTCGCCAGTAGCAAATTGGGCTCCCGCATGGTCTAATTCCTGCTTCACCACAGACTGCTAACACAGCTTGGATAAAAAGGGAAAAAGGGAGAAAAAAATCTATTCAGGAGGCTGCAAGAGCACATAGAGTCTGTTCTGAGCTCCTTCCACAGGCAGACAGAAATCAATAAATCAATAGGAAATGTTCGCTGGCTGTAAAATGGGTAGAGAAGCCAGTGTCAAGCTGCTCTAAGATGGATGGACAGTAGGTTTGCAGTTTGCAGAAGGGCTAGAGGTGACTATCACCTTGAGATGGGATCAGCGGCCAGCAGTCCAGCAAGGCTTTGAACCTTGAGTTTATGATTAAGGGCTGGGGCACAGATTGAAATACTCCTGAGTCCCCTGCACAGCCCTCCCTGGGCTTGGCTGGCTTTCCTCCGCAGCAGCACCGGGGCGCTGGCAGCCGGGGCCGAGCAGCTGCTGGCGCTGGCCCTGCTGTGCCACTTCATTGAAGTCGAGGCTACAGAAGACTGAATAAAAATTGACTAGATGCCTGGTGGTAGTGAGGATTGATTGAAGACGGGCAGGGGTTTTCTACCCCACAGTTGGATTTTTTCCCTTTCTATGAAGGATTAGACATAATGTGAGCAGAGATACTTATTCAGAGCATCGCACCTTCATTCTCGCCTTAATGAGACAAGCACAGGGACACGAAGCAGTGCCAAAGATGCTTAGGGAAAGCTGGCATGAGCGGCATCCTTTTCTTTTAAAGGCAAACTATTTGCATGGGGTGGAACAGATGGACTTGCAGAAGCCTCGCTGTGTGTCTCTGTGTGCCCATTTAGGTTCAGAGGGTGGCTGCTCTTCAATTGGTACTTTTCAAATGGGGAGATGATCTTCACTGTGCTATGGCTCCTGCAGAGCCAGACAAGAAATCTAGCTTCAGGCTTCCTCCCTTCCACAGCGTACCCTCCAGGACTTACATTTCTTTCAGTCTCCATGAACTGCTGCTTACTCTGTTCTTTGAGGATGGATGGACCTTTTTAACCTTTTGTAACAGAGATTCTGTCTCTCACAGCCCTCAGAAGCAATAGATTTGGGGCCAGGTTCTTGCTCTCACCAAATAAAATTCTGTAACGCCATCAGTGCTACCCATGTGTTACCATCACATTGCTTACACACTGCTCTGCTCAAAGGTGGGCCTGGGCCACGCTGGCCACGGCCTGAGGCAAAGAAGCAAGGGGGGCATTGCTGCCCAGAGTTAGTTAGTGCTATCCAAGTTGCTTCCTTTCATCTACCAGCAGGCTTTCCAGGACAGCATTCAGATTTATGCAGCACACACAGATGACGACTAAAGACTTGCAGTCTCTTTACTTGCGTTTGGTAGCTTAAGTTCACACACTGCAGTGTTGACAACTAAATATGTATATTGGAGTTGGATGCTTTGGTGTTCATAGTCTGACTTCAGGGAACTGCACCCAAGAAATTTAAATTTATTTTATAAGGTTTTTCTTTTGTTCACTCAGGTAGGCCAACAGTCTGCTCTTTTACAAGTAGAATTTAGAGAATGACAGGGGGCTGTACACAGACTATAATAGAATAAAAATTTCTAATCTGGTGAAATAGGACCTGGTATATTCTCTAAATGCTCCCCTGAAGTCACATTTTTTGTAATGCCAGTCAAGTAATCAAGAATTCCGTTTCCTGAACTGTTTTTGGAATCTTTATTTTGTTCAGACCTACTAAGGCCTACAGTGAAACTCCTATTGGCAAACATGACCAGGTCTCTGCAAGCCTGAAACTGGGCACTCAGAGTGTAAGAAGAAGTCTAGGGCATGAATTTGGATAGGACAGTTGGAGAGATACCGCTTGGGGAGGTAGGCAGGGCTCAAAATGGGCTTGTTTCACACAGTGGAAACTGAATGTGAATACATTTCGTCTTCTTGCCTACACAGTGAAAAGCAAGAAGTTCTGGCAGACAACTACCATGACTTTGGACATAACTCTCTGTCATCTTAGGCTGCATTGACCAGTAAAGTTTTCATCACTGAGCCTTGCTTTCGAGGAGAGACTTGAGAATATCCCAACACCAGGCAAAAGAAAGGGAAAAGACTGTGAAAAGCCAGGTGCTCTGGCACTACCCCCTGCTACAGGTTACATTTACAGGTGGATTTGCTGGCTCCACAAATGCTCTGATTTATTCCAGGAGTGTCTGTGAGAAGCTGCATGGATGCCTCACCCAGCAGAGCTTGGCATATGAGGCCCAAAAGTCAGACCTTGATGCACTAGCTATGGTTATTAGAGAACCACCAAAGTAAACACCCCTCATCTTGTTAGTATAAATAATGGTAAAAAAGAGCTGAAATAAAAGACCAAAAAAAAGTGCAAAGATGAAAGGGAAGAAGGTTTGCTTTCCTTTAATTTCCTGTTAGTTTTCAGATTTAGGCTGTGTGATTCACAGTGAAATATCCACTTGCTGTAGAAAATTAGAAAATATCTTAAATCAAGGGGGAAAATCTGCTTAATCTGTGTTGGATGGCCCAGTGCTGCTGTTGCAGCAGCATGGGTCGCCCAGGTGAACCTCTGAAGAAATCATTTGCAATATTTGGACCATAACTGAACCCCACTGAAGTTGACAGGAACTTTAGCCAGGAATGGACTTTGACTCAGTATCTTCACAATAAAATTCCAGGATTGTTCTTTTTTACTATTCATGTATTAATGTCCAGAACAGACACATTTTATTGAAAATATATTTTATACTTCTGGGCCAGGTACATCAGTGATGAGAAAAGCCAGAATTGTCCACGTGAGCACTCTCCCCTTGGTAGGGGGATGCAATCCCCCCACTGCAATCCACACAGACACTTCAGTGCTGATCCCTTTCATCTGGAGCAACAGCAGATGCATCAGCAATTAGTGATACCTTAGCCAGGCACTGAACTTCAGAGTCCTCCACTTTACATGAGCTCATTCTATACTCTGCCACTGAATACTTGGAGAAACATATATTATATGGAGAAACAGGTAAGATTTCATTCAAAAAACTTGTATTTGGTGAAGTAGACCGTGACAGATTTTGTGCGTATTGGTCAGCCCTGATATCAGTTTGGGGCTCTTTTCAGATATGTGCATTCCTACACGGACTTTCTGAAAAAAAAATTCAGCTGCAGCCAGTTATGAGAACCAGTGTACAGAAATTCAGACCTCTGCAATTAAATGTCTTAGCAAAGATATAAATCACTGTGGGAAAAGGCTCTTCTAGGGAAAATGACAGGCACCTGAAAGTTCAGGTGCAGCTGTTAGGAGACACACACACTTGCACAGGCAGCATAAAATAAGCAGAGGTTTAAACAAGGTCTTTCAGAGTGCCAGGGTTTAACCTACTTCTGATGGGGTGATAGGAGCTGTTTCTAAGGTAAGGAGACTTTGGCCTCTCTCAAGCACTGCATGACTGTTTTATAGTTTTTTTAGTTCATCTGTGGTAGAGTGAAGGACTTCTAATGAAAAATTCATTAAATTAGTTACTTTTTTTCTGTTTTCAAATCACTTGGAAATAGATGTTGACTTTGATTGATTTGTTTGTGGCTTGAAGTGGTGCTATACTCTCTGTGCAAACATGGTTTATCCTGGAGCAGGCTTTGCTCTGTGTCTTCACTGCATCTGCTGTCTTTGTTTTTAATTATGCGTGGTGAATTTGGAGTGAAAACCCTAGAACATGCTTTCTGGGTGACTTACAAGAATTTCAGTTCCACAGGTGCTTTTTAAAACAAAATATTTAATTTATATGAAAAAAATCATTATTATTATTATTATTATTATTAGTTGTGGAGCCTTGTTTTTCTTTGCTACACTCCATCAGACATGAGAGGTCCTTAGATTTAGCAAAAATAATTGTAGATTTAGACACCAGTTTGAAAATAATCCTGTTAAATACGGTACCACTGGGAGTAAATAGTTGGGTTTTTTTTTCCTTTAGTAAAATGAAAGCTGTGCAGATTATTTTAAATTTCTGTTTACGTTCAGAAGTTCTGTTTTAAAATGCTATTAATATATTCAGTAAAATTTAATTTCTGTTGAATACATTCATTCTGTTTTTAAAAACAGCATTCTTTTCAACACTAGAAATGACTAATAGAACATTTTAGTTCCTAGTTTTATTTTAATATATAAATAATTCTTAGAAAAAGAGATAATTTCCTTGCAAAAGTAATGAAAGAGGTTTTGTGTCAGTACAAAGAGGAAACAATACAGCAGGAGCAAATATTTCACATATTGAGTAACAATGAGTCCACAAACAGAAATTGGGTGTCTAATAAGAAAATGTATGTAATTCACTCATCCCACTTAATCTTTCTTTCCTTACCTGCTGCAGTTCCACACTGGCTTCATACAAACAACAAATCATCCTATGTCTTTTACCTGGTAGCTCTCCCTTTATTGTTGTTTTTCATGTTTTTATCTTTCCTGTTATTTCACTCATGTGTGGTGCCTGCGAGTCCAGCAAAGGATTTGTTGTGCTAGGATCCCACACGCTGTTTGTCCCTGTGTAACATGAGGAAAACCGAGGCGTATCCCTAACTGTGCAGTGGTGGGGGCATCCCCAGCACTCTCAGACTCAAGCCAGGATTCGTTCAGGCTGAGACAACGCTTTCCTTTTGAGATGGCTCAGCTTCATAAAGGGCGTCGATAATTTCCCTCTCCTGCGAGATCGATGGGTTTGGTCCCTGAGCCCCGCAAGCAGCAGGCCCAAAGCAGAGGCCAGGGCTGGTTCTGTGCTCTGCACGGGCTGGTCCTGCTCCCCACGGCCGCGCTGGGGACACGGGGGACAGTGCCACCTCTGTGTCAGGCCCAGCCCGATGGCTCGCGGGTGTTTGGCCAACGATGGCTCTGGAGTTCGCGCCGCCCTTGCCCAGCACCGTGCCGTGTTTGTAGGCAAAAGCAGGAAACCGGCTGAACACTGATGTAATCATAAAAAATGTGATCTTATCAGGGTATGTCGTGCTGATAAGGACCTACTTTTGATGTACAAATGGTTCGGCATTGCTGGTAACACAAAAGCCAGAAATGCAGCAGCCTCCCCGCACAATGGGGGTGCCATGCTTGTGGCTAATAGCATTTAATGCTTAGACAAGCAGACAGTGCAATGTCCCTCCCCTCCACATTTCCCTCCAGCTCCCCTCCCCCAGACCCCTCCTGCCACTTGCTGACGCCATTTGCCTGGGACTGGAGGTGTCTGTGAGCTCTGAAAATTGGATCACAGGGATAGCTTTTTGCCGGCCCCGGTCACGCTGACGGCAAGACTCGATCGATCAATACTCTGTGTGACACTTTCAGAATTCATTGGAAATTATGTCCTTTTCAAATGACACCCACATTTTATCGAGGGCAGCTCCAACAGCAAAGCACCAAGTGTGTTTTTGCAAGATACATTTTGTTAGTAGTAAACTTTGCTTTATTTGTAAGGTTCTCTGTATTTGGGATTTCTTCATCCCTCCCTTCAACCTCCCTTTTGAAGAGGGCACAGATTTAATCTTTAAAGGTAGCTTTGTAGCCTGACATTTAGAGTGTGAGCTGTTCCTAAGCCTGATGTTTATTATGACATATGGCCTCTTCATGTAAAAAACAGTAAGCTTTGGGGGAGAATTTAAAAAGTAGCCTGAAGCTCATAGCACACAGCTAAAAACTGATCCACAATTTTATCCAAAACATTATGACCTCTGGGTAAAACTATTGCTCCTCTATGGATTCCCATGGAACTACCTGGCACTGCTATCTTGGAGCCAGTTCCTGTGGGTGGGACTACACAGGTCATTCAAAGCAACCCTTCGGAGCCATTAATTGCTCATGCTGACAGGCAGCAAAGAAGAATGGTGCTTGCAGCTGGAGGCTTCAGGGATGAGACACCGAGAGAAGGAGAAATGGGGGAATCGTTGGGAATCTCTTTTGAAGGACTGTCAAAAATAAGTAACCTTTCCATTGAATGTCAATATTGGAAAAAAAAAATCTTTAGTCCTTATATTTTGTGACTCCAAAGTAAATAGCTCTGGTTGCTCAAGAGGTTCAAAAGCTGTGTACCAGGCAGCCTTTGGGGACTGCATAGCAGGGACTTGGAGGGTCCAGCCTGGGATTTAATTTTGCCCTTATCAAAACTAAAGCTAGATGTATCATTTGGACTTAGACTTAAGCCGACCCAAAATGAACAAAAGGTTTAGCCTCGATCAACTTTGTGAGGAAAAAGGAAAAAGCAATTTCCCCAAATAAATCCTGTGTAATTTGGGATTTACAACATTCATCAAGGTGCACAGTGTCTTTGAAGTGGAGAGTCTGTGACCAGATTAGCACGTGGGTAGTCCTAAAATAAAGCAGAAAAATTAACAAGCCATCATTTTTTTGGCTCGAGACATCTGCTGAGTACAAGTGGGGAAGCTCATGGCAGAAAAGCAGTTAAAGGTGGGAAGAATCTTCCAAACACATATACATGTTTTTACTCTGTGTGCACATCAGGCAGGAGAACCCTCCCCACCTCACTGCTGTGATGCTCTGATGTGTGGGTTTCATCTAACTGGGGTAAAATCTTTCCTGGGCTGGAACTAGGGCACCACTGCCAGTCCTGCACTGACTCTCTGATACAGTGAATTTTATTCAAGTGAAAATAAACGTTGCAAGGTCCAAACGTTTGTGATAGGGGGGAAGAGAATATCAGAGGTGGACTATGGACTTATTAATCTGTTCAGTTGCCAGGAAACATTAAAACTGTCATAAATTATTAGATAGCAGTTTATAGGGAAGTTTTCAGTTGCTAATCCTGCCCTCATAATAGCACCTAATAGTTTCATTTACTTTGTAAGGAATGTGACCTGGCAAATTGGGTGACTACTATTCTGATTTATAACACGGGGCTTGAATGGGACAAACTAGATACAGGGATTAGGGTGACTACTGCCTGATTTTAGAAGTTAATTCCCACAGCTCTGCATGCAGAAGTAACACAGCTCACTGGGAAATGTACTGTCTGAGCTCTGAGTGAGGGAGAGCACACTGAGCTAAAATGTTTGGGCTTTTAGTGCAAGGTACGGAGGCCAATGCCTCTGGTTCTGGTCACTGCCAAGAATGGAAGTTTGTCCAGGTGAGGATTTACTTGCTCTGGACAAGCATCTTCAGACTAAACACCAGTATCAAACATTGCAGTTGGAGTGTTGCATTGCAGTGTTATAGCTTATTTTTCAATGCAGTTACAAAAGATGCGAGTTTAGTCCCCATCCCTTAGTTTAATTTAATCCCTCCATTAACTACTTTTAGCGTCAGAAATCTGATTCAGCCCTTGCTGTTAGAGACAGGCATCACTTCCCAACACCAGGATAAAATCAGGAATATCGTTCCTAACCTGTGTCCAACGAAGCAACAGAAATTAATGTATTAGTTTAGTCAGATTTTCTAAAACAGATGTAAGAATGCCACATTATGTTGCCAAACTGGCTGAGAAAATAATGAATTTGGTGCGTGGCTGAGGTACACTGGTACATGCCACAGAAATACTACTGGGGTCTCTGCTTCTTTCCCATGTCTCTACAACTCCGATTGACTTCAGCTTCTATTAAAATCAAGACCAGTTTTACTATTAGCTTAAACAGATTCGAGGGAAGGTTCAGCATAACAAAAGAGGTTCTGCAAATACTTGCTTTATCATGACAGCTATATGGATTTTACATACTTTTAAATATCTAGGCACTTGTGTGTATTAGAATCCTTAAAATCTCCAAAGATGCTCTCAGTGAAAAATGCCTTAAATCTCCTGCTTGTGTCACCTGTATAACTGACCAAAATGTTGTCAGCAGAGTGAAGCTTTTAGCCTTAAACTCCAAGGAATCTTTTAGTCTTGCTGAGGTTTAATGAGTCGGGATTCTGAGCTGATTCAGCTCTTAAACAGTCTGATCATTAGTGCTGTATCATCTGTCACCTTTGGGTGATAATTAGAAAAAGAAAGTCAATAACAATAGTACATAACACTACTTTACTAAGATTTAAACAAGTTGTAATATTGTTGAACATCTATTGATGAGTCCAAATGTGCCACAGGCTATTGAGCACAAAGAGTGCTTTGATGTGATGTTTTCCATTATTAATTTGATGTGGTGGAGTTTGTAGAAGTGAGAACATTTGTTTTCATTTTATTACATGTGGGAAGAGATGAGATACTTTACATATTCATTTTATTTTCTTCTATTGTTTATGCCACTAATGCTTTTGAGGACCAAGCACAGAAAGAAAAGAAGGAAAATATCTCACTTAATCACATTAGACTGTTTGTTTACCATATTTCTGATTTGTTTTGATTTTGATTTGTATTGATTTATTTGACCTCCAAAATATCCATCCTATATGTGTGTTAGCAGACCCTAGATGACAGGGAAAAATCTGAGCGGAACTGGTTTTTCCCCAGAATAGAACAAGCTCTCAGGAGCTCACCACAGTGCTACAAAGACGGGTCAGGATTCATTATTGCATTACTTCAGCAATCCGGATATTGGGCCTGATGTGTACGAGATACCCCAGTAATGCAGTGGGCAGTTATTGTTACTTATTGACCACTTCCTCATCTGCCTGTTGGTTCTTCCTTTGGGTGATTAAACTCATTTGTAAAGAGCACAATTATGGAAATCTCTGAAGAGTGAGCCTTTTGGAGTCTCTTTTATTGCCTTGTTTTGTCTAATTAATCCCTTAATGAAAATTTTTCCCTTCCTCTAGTCTGTCCTTTTTATGCTTTCTGAAACCACAATATGTTAACACTTCAGTCATGGATCTTCAAAATGCAGTTTTGCTTAGCTGATGTGTTTCAGTGATTTAAACAGGAAAGTTGTTAAGCCAAAAATAGAGCAATGTACATAAAATATCCAAGCATAAGAGAAAAACGCCTTTGCAGATTGACTAGGTCCTTTTAAAGAAACAAAACAAGCTGTTTTCACCTCATGTCTGGAGCTATCTGTGTGCAGCACACTTAGAAGAAAGTCTGAATCTCTTGAAACTAACGGGTATATTTTTCCTTAGCAGTTAAATGATGATATTTTATTTCTCCTCTCTCTTGTTTAGAAATAGTAATGTCAGTCCTGCTTTGGACCCTGAAAATCACCACAGCAAGCTTAATCACACAAATGCTTTGTGTGTATGGGCTGCTTCTAAGGGGTGAATGGCATTTAACAGCCATAAATAGCATTGGCATAAATTCCAAACTCCAAGAGTTTGGTTATGAAATCCAGTTGTATTTTGGGCAATAATCACCCCATACTTCATCTGTTTTCCAAGGCTGCTCAGTACAACTGCAGCTAAGCAATGGAACAGGGACACACAATGGCTCAGGTTAACATTAATAGAACATCAAACCCAGGAATTGTTCACATTAAATGTTGGGGCACTACATGCTGCTGTTCTCAGTATGAGATAGAAGCGCTTTACATGGGTCAATTACTTCCCTATAAAATATAAAGGGAAGCCCAAAATACAAATGTAACCCAAGTTCAGCCTGGGTTTTAAATTCTCCAAATTTTTGGGATGCTTAAAGTAGGGGTTCTTCACTTTCACCATTTCCTTAAAACAAAACAATGCATTTCATAGGCACTGGAGAGAGGTGAAAGATGGAGGTAAAAGCTGCTTGCTTCTTTCTAGTAGTCAAATGTCCAGATTTAGTGAATGAAGATCAATGAAAAGCAGGAACTTGCATCAGTAAACTATAAACCATAGAGTTTCGAGCTTTGGTTATCTACAAATCTCAGTGACACACAGCCTGCTCACATATGCCTCCACACACAGGAGCAGGGCAGCACAATTTCTGCCCAGCACTCAGCTCTAGCAAGTCCCATTCATTATAGAGCAGGCTGAGACATTTCCCAGACAAGGTATCCACTGCTAAACATGGCTGCAAAGTCCATTCCTTAGACAAGGGGCAGAGAAAGATGATTGGGTTCTTCTCCTGATAAGTAAACTCTACATAATCCTCAGGGATGATAAACTTTGTCTAAAGTCCAGAATCTGGGTCAGATTATTGGTTACCCCTACAGCAGTTACACCAATAACGAATTTGGACCTCAGACTTGAAAACTCACAATACTCTTTGATGTATATAACTTCATTTTGACATACACGTAAATTCAGCTAAATTTGAGAAAATGCACAGGAAACCCTTCATGAACCTGAAGCGTCTCCATTTCCATGCAAGCTAGACTTAATCTCTCAAAATAAATGAAAAAATATTTTTAAATAATATTACTGTAGGAAGTTATAACCTGCTGAGGTGCCCAGCATTCGATTATATAGCATCATAACTTTCCTAATTATTGTAAAATGAATAAAGTCTTTACTATTCACAGCTCAAATTTGTATACTCTGTGTCAATCAGACACACCAAACTGATGATCCTTCATTTACTGTGAGCCCTGAACAAATGATTCAGGATTATCTTTTGTACCAGCCAAATACTTTGCTACTGGAAAGCTTTGCCAAGAGCCAGGCTCAGTCAGTTGCAGGCTGAGGAGCACGAGGTGGAAGTGGGAGGGTGGCAGGGCTGCATGTGCTGTGCTGTGCTGACCTCCTTCCTCCCTGTGGCTGTGCTGATAGAGAACCCAGTTCACCAGCAGCTGCTTTTCAGCTCTGCCTTTTACAGCCCTTCCTGCAGTGGCTAAAGCTCAGCCTGAATTTGAACCTGCTGCACCCAAGTGAAACAGACATAGCATTTCCTACTGGGCTGGATATTGGCCAGAACCCTTGGAAATCTGTTGCAGTATCTGTAATCAGCTCAGCAAGTTAATTCCCTTTGCATCCACCAACCCCTGAGCCCCTTGCTAGGGTAGCACTGGGATGTGGTTCCAGGTAAAAGTGCTGGGCAGGGATGAAGAGAGAAAGGCTCTCCCAGGGACCTGCTGGTAGCGTCTCCCTCTGGGTACTTGGTTTGTGAACTTGTTAGTTGGCAGGCACACACCAATGCCAGCATAGCATTAAATAGCTTTCCAGATATGTGGGAGTTTACCTTAAGCAAATGTCTCACCCGTGTATTTAGCATCCTTAAGGTTAGAGGTGTTTTGTTTGTGGGTTTTGCCCCTCGCCACTTTTCCCCTTTGAGAATCCACCAAAGGTGCTTCTTGGAACCTGTTCTGTCCCCCCAGCTCGCCGTCCAAATGTTCCCAAAGGATGCAGTGGCACCATGCCTTGGGATGCACTGCTGGCAGGCAGGACAGCTTCTGGTGCTGCTCCCCAAGCCTCCGTGGGGGGTCAATGCCCTACAGGTGCACAGGGCCCCTCCACAGCAGCAAGAGTCCAGTGGGGTCCTTGCCTGAATCATTAATTAGGTCACTGATGAGTTAATGCCTGTACAGCACTCTCTATTTCCAGTGTTGTGTAAGAAGTAGTGATTATCACCATTAGTAAATGAACATTTCTTTATTGATGTTTGTAGTCAAGCTATTCAAGTCACCTTCATGTTTTTTGCTTCTGCCCCCTCCCTTCCTTACCCCTTCATAGGGCAGGGTTGATCACATGTGAATTAAATGTAACTAGACTGAAAAGTTGATGATGAAAACTGAAATTCCATCTACATCTTCCTACTCACATTTTACTTCACTCAGGAAGTGCTCAGGCCATTCTCCTCCTCTGGGGCAAGCACAAGTGTGGGTCCAAACCAACTTTAAAAACTGTAGTTTTTCTGAGTTCCATTAGAAACTATTTAGCAGTTCTATTGATGGACTGAAACAGCCTAAAAGTGACTCTCATCAAGTCGGTCTTTTTGTTCAGAATAGTATGCAATAAATAGCAACTGACTATCTGAGTGTTACGGTTTTGCACTGATCTGTGTGCTGTAGGAGGAACTTCTTCCCTTGCCTTGCTCCAGGTATCTTTTTCACTAGAGATTTTTCTTTTGAAACTCTGTGGTTTTTCAGGTAACATTCAGAAACCATTTCTTTTGTTGTTGTTTTTGTAGTTTTCCTTGTAGTTCATTGATTTGTTCAAACCAAAAACTCAAAGCCAATCTCTGAGGCTGTCAGCCTATTTAGCTGTGGAGGAAAGTCCACCAACTTCTGTAAATAGAGACGATAGCATGTGGCCCAGAGGGCTGCTGGAGCTCGGGGCCTGCCTGGCAAAGTGCTGTGCTCAGCCCCAGCTCCAAATAGCCAGGGGGGCTGTTCATGGGACCCCAATAGTTCATGGGACCCCTTTCCTGCAACCTCCTGTGGCCAAGCAGCCATCTGCAAGTTGTAGTGCAGCAGTCCTCACACCTCCTCTTTTATTGCTGCATATTAAAATTGCTATTGCCAGCAACACTTTGTAAGGCAGTAATCACACTGCAAGCTGTGAGATATTTCTTTTTTTAAGGTGATTCACCTTAAAAATCTGACCCATTTTTAAAAAAAGGTAACCAACATTTGTACTTAGAAATTTTTTTTTAAGGAAGTATGGTTAGAAATGCTAAAACAAAGTTTAACCAAGGTGTCATACCAAGGGGTCATTCTGTCACTCCTGGGCGAAGGGGAGGGCTCTGCACAGTGGGTGCTCATCACAGCAAAAGCTTCTGGTTTATGATTAAAGCTGTCTGTGATACTGAGGAAAGCAGAGAGTGGCAGGTCCTGGGTTTAGTGTTCATTTTCACTGGCTGGCCTCCACAAGACTTTGGTCACGGAAACAAAACCTTAGCACAGTCTGCCTGCCTGCATCAGCATGATTCTTTTCCCACTTCTACCACTTTAGAGCCTTTCTTCTTGCCATTAGCAAACCCTCAAGCCCCAACAACTGCCAAAACCCTCCAGGCAGATGAAAGGGAGTGGATCCATTTTCTCTAAACTGGCTCCATGATATTTTATGAAGAGCCTCTTAACAGATCCAACACTTCAGCTCAAGAATACCTTTTGAAGGCCAGCAGAGCCTGTGAGTGGGACAGGGATGAATGTAATCCCTTCCCTTGCCCCATCTAGAACCTCTCCTGGAAGGAGTTTTATCTGCTCCCCTCCTCTGCTGTCAGCTCAACCCCCTTACTCTCCATACAGATCCTGAGCAGCTTTCCTGTTTCCCAGAGAACTACATTTTTCTGTTTCAAAAGGTCTGCAAGAGTAACATAGAGCTTTATGCTCTCATTTTACAAAACCAATGCATTATGATATATGCTCTATAAGGAAAGAGTGGCATATGACTCACAGAAACTTTTTGTTTCAAATCTTTACCTTAATAACTGTGCTGTCTGTGACTACCAAGTAGTGGTATTTTTTGTTATTCCTCTGTACTGGTGATCCACAGAGTAGAGAATGAAGACATTTGTGATCAGTTATACATCAAACATATATATAAAATAGCTGTAGCTATTAAAATGCAGGGAAGACCATCAGTCAGTTTATAAAGCCATAGATGATAATCCTCATCTCCAGGCAGGTTCTAGTGATAACCAAGTGCATGGGCTTTTTGCACATAATAAATAATGCACACCCCTGGCCTTTGGACATAACTGGTTTTTCTTAGAATGTCTTTTTCCTGGAGTGCTTCTTCTTGTCCTGTGCGGGTAAAGGAAAAAGAACAGGAATTTCTGGAGATTTCAAGACAGTTCTCATAGTACATTTATGCTTCTTTTCTATAGAAGTGAAATTAAAAAAAAAAAAACCTTGATATGTATTTTCTGATACTCTCTATGGAAACTTTGTCTGCAGCTTCACACTTTCCTTGGCCTTGTGTATATTCTTAGACATGTTTTGGTTTATTCCAGTTGCAGTACGTACACTGCCCCTTTGGGTCACTCCGTGCCAAAGGAGGTGTGAAAAAAGATACTTCTGTAAGCACAGACTGCATCAGGCAGGAAAACTGTTATAGAAGGGCAAAAGTGAACCTGGGCAGTTGTAAGATAGGCCACTCAATTTACCTCACATAGAAACAACTAACATATGCAGAAAGAGACTGAGTCTAAACAACTGAAACCAAGTAGAGAAAAGCAAGAAGTCAGGGAAGCCTTCAACCACCCTGCTGGCTGCACGCTGCCTGGGACTGACTTTGTGCTAGTTCTGTTCTAAGAAAGATTGAAGAAGCTCAAATATGCAGTGCAAAAAGAGGCAGGGATTTGTTATGGAGGGAAATTTCAGATGAAATATGGATTTGGTGTTGCTCTAGTGACTGACACCTCTGATACCCATCAGTACAAGCAGGCCAAAGGCTGGCATGCCATCTTCCAAATTTCCTTCCAAAACAAGAGCTCAGGAAGATGCTGGCTGAGATAATTTCATTCACCTGTTTGCTGTTGGTTTCCACTTGCACACAAACCATGGGGACTAGCTGGGATCTGTGCCCTGCACGCTGCACAGACACAGCATGTGAGTATCACTGTCTTCAAGATTTCTCGGCACAGCTCTCACATTCGAGCTCAGCTAACAGGACATGAAAGAGAGCATCATTTCTCCATGTCCTCCTCCTCCACTGCTGATTTGGTCATTTTTAAGTGGAAAGGGTGTTTATCCCAAACAATTTTTATGTAGCAGGCTGAATACAAATTATTTGCCTTCATTACATCTATGTGGGGAGAAAGGGAATCTGTAGTGTCAGAAAAGGCTATGCATTTATTGGTCATGGAGGAAAAAAAATCATATTTCTGACCCTTTAGGACGATGTGTAATCATCCAATGACTTTAGGCTGATCTTAATATACCCTTCAGGTATCTCAACTTACCGAAGAAACATCCAAAAAATTCAGGAGGCCACATCAAGATAGCCCATGCTAAGAATGCCCAATATCAAGACAACTTCATATTTAATGCAGACCAACACAGACATGTTTCCAGCCTTATCAGAAATTTTTTGGCTTCAAGGGATCAGTTAAAATGGAAGTTATCGATATTCCTACTGCAAGATAAAATAGGTGGGGTTTTTCCTTTGCCTCTCACAAAGAAGTTAAAATCTGTGCAGCCTCAGTTTCAGTAATCTTTGAAATCACATCTGCGACAGCGGAGGAGTAAAGTTCAATGAAAATTCACACAGCAAATTCAAAGCGTGTGTTACAGGCTTAAGAGAAAGCGGGTGTGTACCTATGTTCACAACAAAGTGGAGAAGTGCTGAGGTATCTGGGGGTTCATTCTCACCTGTCAGTGGCTGGTAAATCAAAGTAAGCTCCTCCGAGGTCAGAGGCAAAAAGGCACAGCAGTGCCAGTGGAAGCTGAACCTGGGGCCATTGAAAGCTGAATGTAATCCATTACTGACTTGGATATCAGAAAGTCCAGACGCAGAAAAACTTTCCAGTTTGTCTTA
The DNA here is from genome assembly GCA_013397845.1 of Melanocharis versteri. NCBI lineage: Eukaryota > Metazoa > Chordata > Aves > Passeriformes > Melanocharitidae > Melanocharis > Melanocharis versteri. Next base: position 523,427 of record VZTG01007483.1, read on the forward strand.
TTTTCCTGATGTGAACTTTTTGGATGAATTTTGGTTTCAAGGTATATCAATAAGAGGTGCTTCACAGAACAAGCACAAGGAGCTTTTTAAACTTGGGCCATTTCAGCTTTCTTAGAAGGAAATTAAAGTAATCTTTCCTGAGTAGGAGTAACCTCAAACAAGCAAGAACCATTCCTGTGATGGTTCGCTTGTGTTGCACAGTGTTGAGGCGTGGGGCTGCCTGGGGAGGCAGGTCCCCAGCCCCAAGGAGCAGGGGCAGCTGCTGGGCAGTCTATTGCCCTGGGGTCACTGGGGGACCTCTCCAGGGGAGACTTGGCACCTGCAGCCTTCTGAAAGCTGAGCTTGGCCATTACCATTTCCCAGCCATCCCTCTGCCTGTCCAACTCTGCATCTTTTGGAATATTGCTTCACTGAAACTTTAGCTTTCCTTAGGCAAACACACCAAACCCCATCACCAATCCCTCAAGTGTTTCTTTCAGTGTTTGGTTTTGAGGGACAAGTGGGAGAGAAGGAATAAGAAGAAAATGCTGACTCCCTCTCAAATCTGGACTTGCTATCTCATAACAACTTTAAATGTCTTCATTTTAGGCTAAATTATTGTCATTTTTATGGATATACATTTGTGTTCTATTGCTCTCCATTTATGTTCTGTGTCAATACACTTGATCTTGCCCACATTTGCATTCTGCAAACTGTATGCTGCTGGAAGGTGTGTTTTTGGTTGGACTTCAGTTCATCCTATTTTGTATTTTATATAACAGACTGTTACCAGGAATATTCTGAATTCCACGTGGATACTAATGAGTGTGCTTTCTTAAGGTCAAATATTTCCTAGGAGCATTGAACTAAACAGAATATACCTAAATGTCCAAGAAACTACTTTCAGGACCATTCAGACACTGTTTCACTGTGGCTTCCTTCACCAGAAAAAAAACCCAAGAGTCAAATGATGGGCACTCTGACCATAAAAGCAAGCAGAGAGGCAAGCTGGGCTGGACAACAGCTGCCTCCTTCCTCCCCCTGCTCTTTTCCCAGTGACTCGTGACATGTGACATTGTATTTCTGTGTGGGTACATCAGCTGCACAAATAGGCTCGCTGGTTGGCATGGCAGGGCAAGGAGTCAAAGCTTCAGTTTCCTGTTGCCCCAAATTCCCCTGCCTTTGTGGTAGGTAGGCCCCCAGGGAAGCCCTGGAGAAATGCTCTTGCCTCCTTCACAGCAACTGCCCTTTCTGGGCACAGCTACACACCCTGCACCTCTGAATAATGATCTTGTTTCTACAGTGGAATGTGGAATAGGGAAAAGGAGGTGGCCAGAACTCAAATGAAGGATTAAAAAAGAGTAGATGAATCGATTTGGGGATGTTCTTTTGATGCTCTTGCCCTCTATTTCCGTACTCTTCTTCCAAGCCCTCTGCAGTTATTTCAGTGTGAGTGCTGCTAGCCACATGGATAAGATTCAGCTTGCAAAAATGTACGCTTGCAGCAAGGAAGACTTACCCTTTAACCTTTAGCAGCCATTTCCTCTGAAAAGCACAAGTTTCATTTTCACTTACAGTGAAAAACGTGTGGAGGGGGAAGGGGAAGAGAACCTCATCTCTGTAAAACAGCCGGATGGTCCTATTTTCATCCTCTGCACCAAACTTCACATAGCTCTTTTTGCATTATGCAGCGTGCCCTCAGGAAAGAGATCTGGCAGGAAAAGCAAATGCAAACTCTCTCGTTAGTCTTGAAAGACCTGGTCATGAGCATTTGGGGTCAATCCCCTTCAGCAGGTTCATTTTTCTTCATTGCAGTTTCATGAATTTGGCCATAAGCAAAACGCAGGGTTTAGTTTAAAAAAAAAAAAAAATCTAAGAAAACCTATATAGTATTCATTAAACAAAACTGAAAACTGCATGCCATATTGGAAAAGTCAGGAAGGTAGAAGAAATGCCACATCCCTGCAACATATGCAAATATATTGCAAACAATGTACTGTAGCGTCAACAGCCAATGGTGCTGTACTTTCACCGGGGGTAAACCCATGTAACTCATGTTAATAGTTCTAAAAATAGGATGAAGAAGAAAGGAATTTTTTTGTATTTTTTTACTTGAAACTCTTGTGCTCAAGTGCTTTTCTGCTTAGAACATATGGGGTCTTTTTCAGGTCTGACATGACTTGAAAGATAACATACCAGAGCTATAAGCTTTATTGCAAGTCAGTGATTTTTTTAATTCGACTCGTTTTTCTAATTGTCAAATACAGTTACCAAGAGAGAAAAGTTCAGTTACAACTTCAAGGGAAGGCAACGCTCCCATCCCTGTTGCTTCCTGAGCTCCTGCCCTCCTCCTTGGAGGTTCCCCAGGCCAAGCATTGTGTAGGGTGATGGTGCAGAGTGATGGATTTCCACATAACCCTCAGCTTTGCTGCAGGGTTGCTGCAGTGGAGGGTGCCCGTGCAGAGCCTTTACCCACCGTGCCCCAGCAGCCCTTCTCAAGAGGCAGCTTAGCCCCAGGCACAGCAGCCCTCAGCCACTCCTGCCTTCCCTGCACTGCCTCCTTCTCCACAATGGCGTTTCTAAAGCTTATGTACATTTTAAATATGTGTTATTAGGTGTCTACCTTCCTGTAAAAGCTTTTGAAATTATTTTTGAATGAAAAGTCTGTGATCTTATGAAAAATTTTACTTTCAAACTTTTTGTGCAAACAAGCATCATCACATTTTCTCATGGCCTCAGAAAGATGATCTGAACAAAGCCCCTGGTCCCCCAACTGTAAGGACTCCACCTGCTCATCAGCCTCCTGTCACATACACATTTTAGGGACAGCAATTCTTGGGATGTTTCCCAGCACCCTCTAAGTCCTGCTAAAGCTCTGCTGTCTTTGCAGAGCTGAGCAGAGAGGGAGAGCATCCCCTCCCAGGCAGCAAAGGGTGTGAACACAATGCTGGTGCCTTTCACAAGAGGTCATTGTGTACCAATGTGCATATAAACCACAAAATACCTGGTGAAATGATAAGACATCATAGTACGCAATATGAACAGATTTGACTGAAAAAATGAAAAGCTTGCTGGTGAAATATAATTATGTGAGAAATTCCCTCGATGTACTGTGAACTGATAGAGAAGTATTAATTGCAATCCTTTTTTTTTTTTTAAGGAAAATGCATTGGATTAATTCTCTTATGGAAGTCAGCATAAATGACTCAGTGGTATGGGGAAAAGGTGTAAAGGAGAGAGTTGAGTGTGTGAGAACAGAGAGTGCATAATGTATTAGCATCAGCAACACTGCCTGATGGGTGAAGGCTTTTATACTACCTCTCTATTGATAGGTATTTCAACCAGCAGTAAAAAACTGCTCTTGACACTCATCTGTAGGAAAAAATATCCACATAGTCTTTGCTGTAGGACCAATTAGCCTGCGAAAGCAGCTGAGGGGAGGGGGGAGGTGCGGGATATAAATGCGGGATGCATCCACACTTGATTACTCTAATGAAATGTCCATTGATTCCTATAGATTAATGTGAGAAGAACGGCAGCTGCGGAGTGGCTAACACCTCTAGGTCAGCAGCTCTGTGTGTGTGTGTGGACGTGTGTAATGGAGGGGGTAGCGCGGAGCCAGACCAAGGTAGGCGAGAGAGGCTTCGTGTGGCTGCAGAGGGAGAGGTGGCCGAGGTGCGTGGACGTGACAGCCGGCGACGGAGGGAGACGGGCGGGAGGCCACAGCGAGGGGCGGCGGGGACAGCGCGGTTCCTCCCTGCCTCTCTCGCTGCCACTGCCCCTCGCTCCCGTTTGACTTTGCTGTAAGGCAGGCTGAGCTCACAGGTCATCTGTTTTTGTTAGATTAATTTGATTCAGCATGTAGGAATAGAGGGCTGAGCGGGCTAATGGCTCTCTGCAGGTGACATTGGGAATGGTCAACGCTCGCATCCTCCTCCCCCATCGCTGTGGCTGCCAAGAGAAGCCACCGACGAGGGGCTCCCTCTGTGTCAGGGATGCCGTTCCTGCACCGCAGCCCCCGCCCGGCACCACATCACTCCAGCGAGTTCCTCACGTCTCAAACACTAATCCCTTATCTCTTGCGCCGTGTCATGTAGAAGGACTTAATTACAATAACGGGCGAGGGATTTGCTGAGTGACTGCAGTGCTTGGCGCAGGGCTGTTTTTATTGCGCGGGGAATGGAGTTACGGGGACCCTGCCACAAGCATCGCAAGAGATGCACCGTATCCTCTCGGGCAGTAATTCTGGTGTTTTGGGGCTGAAGGTGATGTGCTGGCAGCAACCTGCCTCCTGTGCCAGGGAAGCCTCGAGGAGCCACTGGAACCACAAATTGCACTAGGAGAAGAGGCTGGTGTGGAACTATGAAAAGGTGAAATATTTAGGCTGGGACTCTAGAAATTACATTTCAGATTAAACAAAAGTATCTCTGGGCCAGATTTGTGCTGGGATAGTGCCCCACAATTTTACTTGTGGCCTGGTTCCTCTGGTCACAATAAAGGGAAATCTGTCTCTGTTACTTATTACTGAGGATGAGGAATCTTGTTAGCTGTATTGCATTGTGAGGAGAGCTTGTCTTCAATTAAGGACACAAAATAACCCCACACATCGGGGCTGTTTTTTCGGTTGTTTTCAATGCACACTTCACCACATCATTGTAGTATTTAGGAATAAGTACTACAACATGTGCCAAAAATTTTAGAAACAATGTTTTATTTGCAATACGTACAAACGTGGTCAGGCAATTGTAAGAGCCACGTAGCCCTGCAAAGATCAGGGTCCCTCAAAAAGTGCAGGGTCTGATGTTGGGTATTAAAATTCCCACTGTATTGTGCTAACTTGGGGGGAAAGATGAATCCTAACTCTAAACCAGGGCTTTGAACAACCTGCTTCTGGTTTGGCAGTAATTATATCAAATGCCCAAAACTAATGCTAAGAGAGAAGCTAGTAAATGTGCGCGTATGCAAACATGGGCAGAAAGAGGTCCAAGTCTGGGATCATGCAGAGGTTTCTCCAAGGCAAGCTCTCTGCTGAGTCCAGCCCTACCAGCACCAGGATTTCAGCCCATACTGGGCGATTCTTGGCTGTGGGAAATAAGAAAAGCTTTGGGAGCCTTTTTGCCTTTTGGATCCTTTTCAGTTCTGTTCACTCCTGTTCACCAAAAAGCACTCTGGAAGGGGTTCAAGTGCCGGTCAGATGAACAGAAGAATGGGTAGATCGTTGCCTCGTGCATGAGGCAGGGATTGGCTGGTGAGATGCGTGCGGAGTGCGTGATCAAGGAGGTGGTTCCCCATTGCTACGCTTGGCACCTCCTGTTTTCATGCCATTGAGCAACAAAACTCTTCATCACCATCTCAAGAGCATAATCTATCCCTGAAACACAAATACTGCAACCTGCACACCATGTGTTTGTATTTCCCCAGGAGTGCTCCATGGCCACATACCCCTGACAGACCCGGCTCTTCCTTGGTGGATGCACAAACCCCAGTGGAGCAGGTGGCTGGGACTGAGGCTGTGCCCCACCTGTGGCCACAGTGTCCCCAGCTGTCCCACCTGGTAAAGGGCACTGCGGGGGGCAGGAGGGCGTTGGCCTCAGTGTGCAGTGCTGACTTTCACTACTGCAGCCAGACCTCCCCAAACATGCCTCCACCTCCTCTGATCACTGTAAAACACAGGCTTTTAGTCAGCATTTTTAATTTCTGTCTGTTCAAGAACATGCTTATCAATGATTCTTCTTTTTAGTTCAAGGTTTTCCCTTCTAGTTAACTAGTATTTTAATGTTATGCTCTCCTGCAGAAACACCTTGCTTCTCTCAGATGAATAACGGTACCTGAGTAAAGATTTTTGTCATGCTGCTTTTCCCCTTTTTCAGAGTGGCAGGATGTACCGTGTGCTGTCAGCATAGGTGCAGTATGAATAAGGAATCAAAATGCAGTGCCTGGATGTGTTTGGCCACCTGGCTCAGGGGTGTGTGTGTGCAGGCAGCCGTGAGGCAGCCGGGCACTGGCAGCAGGGCTGTCCCTTTAAGCCTCGCCCGTGTATTTTTAGAAAGCATAAATAGGCTGCATTCTTCCACTTGCTCACTATCTAAGACATAAAAAGGAAGGGCTTTCTGCTTTCTTCAAGTCTCCTTCCCCTGCCGGCACCATATAAGTATGTCTTTTAAGCAGTACGGGTCCACAGCCCTTTTTTTTTTATTGAGAAGCTGCAGAACTCTAACCGGTGGTTCAATAAATTGTATTACATCCCCTTCGTACTGAATGCCCTACAAGCTTTGGCTTTCCATGTGTAATTGCAAGCTGTTATTAGCCCAGAGCTTTGTCCGTTACTGTGCCACACTATTGCTGAGCGGTCAATTTTTTTCCCCTGCCATTTCCTTTGCTCACACCATGCTGACCACGTTGGCCAGGGGCTGCCCGAGGTTTATAGTGCAGCATTGATTTTTCTTTTCTCTCAATACTGACAGAATCATAGATCCAAGGCAAATAAAGAAATGCATTCTGTGGTGATGAAATGTCTTTCGTTCAGCCTGGATTGAATCAAAGGCCATCACAGAAATGTTCTACTCTAAAATGCTAGTGAAGCTTAAGGCATTGTTGGAAAATGAATTTTCCATTTTCTTAGCTGTAATTTGGATTCTCAAATCACTGTGCTAAAAATAATCAGATAAAACTGAATATAGACTACAAGCCTATGTAAAATGCTATTTGTTAGGTTTTTGCAAGCTGCTGCAGCTGATATGAAAGGAATCTGGCAATAGATCAGAAAAGTAATTGCTTAGGTGGATTTCTAGTAAGTATGTTGCATTACTCTGAATACCAAGGTATGAGATGACTTCTCTGTAATTAATAAACACCATGGTAAATAACCAAACCATAAAGATACATTTTACATATCTACAGGAGGGAGACGTTTCTAGTGAAAAAAAAACCCCTTATGTCACCTACATCTCCCTAATTAGTATTATTGCTTTTATGGAAAGGATGTTGAAGGGTTTCTTTTAGATGGACCAATGTCATTGTTCCTATTCTACAGAAGGAGATCTAGAAGTAAAAAAAGAGTCTGTGGGGACAGAGTAAAGTCACACAGTGAATCTCTGGCAGGGCCTGGAAGAGAACTTTGATCCTCAAAAGCTTAGCACCATTTTCCATGCAAAATAAAAATAAAAATCACACATGATTTCCGTGACATCTGTGGGAATGGGTCACTCCAGTTGATGCTCACTAGCACAGGCTGTTAGAAACCAGAGGTGTCTCCAGTCCGTGTGCCTGACTGCGCTGGCATGGGACTTCAGCATTCCATTAAAAAGGAGCACCTCGACTCATTTTCAGGCAAATGTCATTTCCTATAACATAGAGTCAGTTAAGGAACCCAGACCTGTCATCTTGGAAAAGAGAAGACAGAACCACATGGTAAAGATTTCTCCATATTCTGGGACTGTCCTTCTCTTTTTTTTTTTTTTTTCCTGTATTATCAAGGCTCATGACTTAACACTACAGATTGAACCCAGCTCACCATGAGGGATATCAATATTTTCATCCTTGAAAAAACAATTAATTATTTTTGCCTTTCCTCAGCTTTTCATGATAAGTTCATAATAAGTTGTGCAGAAAGATTTTGCAGAGGATCTTTGTGTCCTTTTTCACAGGACAGTTTCCTCTGTGGCCTGAAAAGGTAAAGCCCCAACTTCTACAGGGTCCCAGTGTAAAGCCTGGCAACCCAAAATGTTCTCTGACTCCACACTTGAGGGAGATCTCACATGTTACTGAGGAGTTAGCACAAAAACAAAGTGAGAAGGAGAGAAGGAAAAGGTACCCAGAGAATAGGAAGAGTGGAGGAGAGGAGCATTTACATATGAAAATAACAGATGGATTCAGCAAAGTTAAAACTACAAATTCAAAAAATAAATATATTTGAATGTAGCCCTTGGGCAACATTGCATTAATTCCCTAGCTATGGACCTTCCTTTTTCCCCTTTCTTAATGGCTACACATTTGATATCAATGTGCACTGGTTTACAGCTATTTCTTCACAATCGCATTCCTGGCGATGTGCAATAGATCTTTAGACTGCATAACAAATCAGATTATTTTTCTTCACTGATGCTCCAGAAAAATTCTAAAAAAAATTTAAAACTTTTTGGGTCAAATTCAGTGTCTTATTGAACCTGAAATGCTTCTGAACTTTTTTTTTCATCAAAAGGCCACTAAGAATTCCTTTCTCTATCCCAAATTCTGCAGTAATTTTCCCTACAAAATTTCTCAAAAGGTTACGATGTGACTGAATCTGCATTACTCACAGTAAAAGACTGTGTTATATGAAGTGCTGTGTGGCTTTTATTTGTTAATTTTTAAGAATGCTCCACAGTGGAAACAAAATCAGGGGTAACTCCCTCCCATTTTTTTTCCCAAGGCGATTCTCACCTAAGGTTCAGAAACCCCTTATTTTCTCTACCTCCCCTTTTGTCCAACTCCAGCCTTATGGTGTTCAGTGAAGCTATAGCAAAGCAGGCTCTGATCTGAAATCTGCTGCGAACCAGCTGAAATCCTGGGAAGCGTTGGTCTGTCTAACGCTTCTCTGTATTAGATCTGCAATGATTTTCAAATCTTGCACCCATCGCTGGTATCATTATGGGGTTGCCATAAATGTTCCTTTTTAAGTAAACCTTTTCCAGAAAATTAATTCAAATCTTTTGCTTGCTGGCTTATACAGATGGATAGACCTCAATGGTAACCAAAATGAGGGACTGCTACTTGTGTGCAATAAAACCTTCAAATTCACTTGCCAGGACTTTTGACAGCAGATTTGTACTGAAATTTAAAATTCAGATTCAGGGTTTCTCTTTTGGACAGTATCTCCATTAGACACTGGACGAAATAAGGAGTGGAGGTTACCAAGTGTTGGTAAGCAGTCCAGCAAGGCTGGAGAGTCACACTCACAAAGGTACTGGGGATACAGCTGTACAAGGTAGAAACAAAATTAAGATGTGTGTAAAACTATGAACAGAGCTGCCCTTCTGCCTCTATCTATCACTTTATGGATTCGTGATATCACTTACGACTAAAATCCAGCCATTGCTCTGTACAGGCTGCAGTCAGGAATCTCCACTCTAAATTCTAGGAAGGGGAAAGCGAGGAGAATCTACAAACAGGATTAGTGTCAGGGCATGCAAGCGTGATGAATACTTCCACATATTACCAAATTGTATATAATAGCCTAAGTATGTAGGAAATCATTGTCAGGGGAAAAAGCTGTTAATTGGATCATATACGAAATGTAAGGTTTTCTTAATGTCTCAGCTGGTGCATAAGTGCTTGTTGACTGGTGCACGATCTGTGTTTTTATCAATGCCCATACGAGCAAGATGCTATGATAATTAATTTTTAAGGGGGATGGAAAAGACCAGCTATGCTTGAGTCCCAAATGGATGTCTTTTCTCTGATCCACTGGGTTCACAGCTTTCAGTGTAATAAGCAAAAACGGTTGAACAAGCAAAGAGCAAAGGAAACTAGAGTGGCATCAAAATGCAAAGCAGCTCCACCATTCAATGGGGAAGCGCCATTCTGCTCTCCTTCCTCTGTCAGCAAGGAGCAGCTTCTGGTTTAAAGTGACAAAAAAAGCAAAAAGAAGTTAAGATTTGTGTGGCTGTAAGAAAAGAGCATTAGTAATAATGATTCCAGCTCTACTGTGAAAATATTGGCGATCTGGCGGGAGCTGTCGGCTTTGGTTGGTCTGAGGGCCAAGCTGGGGCTAAGTTTGCAGCTGGTTCTGCAGGAGGCATCTCAGCTGGAGTGTGGGGCCAGGGCAGCACTGCAGGCCAGGGCATGCCCAGTTTGACTGTGCAGTTCCCACCCTTCATTAAAGACGTGTAACTTGCGTTTCCCCTGCTCTCTGAAATCTGCTAAAGGGAATGCAGTTGGCTCCCAGCTGCTTTCAGAGGCTGAGGGCACACTGCTTGCAAAGCGAGGAGCATTCGTGTTTTTCCCTGCCCTGCCACAGTGTCCTCTGTACTGGCAGCTGCCTTAGGTGATTTGATGATCCTCTGCACCTTGGGCCGGCAAAAACAGTGACATCAGCAGAAGATCTTTACATGTATGACAAAAGAGAATGTTGCTTGTTTTGTGAAGCACTTTCTCTTTCAAAAAACATTTTATCTATAAAGCCCAACTCCTTTTTGAGGCACTCACCTTCCTCAACTTCTGTGAATGTCATCTTTCGGCAAAAGATCAACAAGGATTCCCTGGCAGATTCATATTTTTTGGCAGTCCTCACCCTACAAACCCTGAAACTGTCTGGGAACCTGATCCTTTTCTGTGTAAAGGTCCCTGCAAAGCTACTCAGTGTCTTGCGGCCTTCCAGGTTTGAAGCTTCCCTCAGCACCTTGTCCAGCCCAATAGGTGCACACTTCTAAACAGCTGCCAATACACGTGCATTTGCATAAAACACACAGAAAACTAGCAAAATTATGATGTTCATTGGGATGTTCTGTCTAAATTGAGACTTTTAAGCACTAATAATAATTAACTACTTTCTTAGCAACGAAAAAGTCTTAAATGCCTATTTACTTAACAGTCCCCTAGGGTGTCTTTGTTCTGAATGGGCTAAAAAATCTTAGCTGCAAAATAAGCAGGCGATTCCAATCAATAGAGCCAGAGGACTATATTGATTACCAGAACTCTATTCTTTAGTCATTAACCCTGTGAATTCTTTACAAAAGCCGTACAGGACAATTCCTAACCACTATACCATTTGAGGAGTCATTCAGATATTTGAATGTCATTAAACTTTCATAGCTTGTTTACAGCCCTTTCAGCCTTGCCTGAAGGACTGTGCTCCGAGACTTGCTGCCACACAGCCCCGCTCTGCCCAGCTGAACTGACAAACAGCATTAATCAAGCCCAGAAATTTCCTCTGCAGATATGATTTTCTTGTTGGCTGTTGCTAATATTGCTACAGAGCAGGGAAATGGGTCGTGGAAGAAGAAAAATAATATTCTTAATTTTTCCACATTTCAGCTTCAAGCCAGAAAACTCTGGCTGATGATAAACACATCTTTTATCCATCCTTGTATGGAAAACTACTCGTGCACCCTGAAGGTTCCTTTCTTCATAGTGGATGCCGCAGGGCTCCTTATGTGGACAGGAGTGGAATGACACAAAGTGGGGCACTGAAGAGGCAAGGCAGCAGTAAAGTGGGAGGAGGAAGGGAAGGAAGTGATGCCGGCAGAGCTCCTCAGATCTCTCCACCTCCTTCCCCTCACTGGGTCCTGCGGGACCTGCCCCCACGACACCTCCCTCTCAGCAGCCCCGTATTTAAGAGAAGATTCTCGCATTTCAGATTGAGAAAGTTCATGACACACAGTAATGGCTCTAAATGGTAAATTCAATCACACAGTCAACAATTGAATAAAAGCGGCACAAATGAGCCAAATGCCAGCGATTTAAGGGGATGCTGAAGGAACTCCCAGCAATCACAAGGCCACGTTAAGACAGGCACCCTTCCTCTTCAAAGTTCAGGTGATTTTAATGTTTTAGGACATGCAATATTCTATAATGTGGTGTTTCTCTGCTATAGAAACTGTGAGCTGCTCAGCATCTTTGTAAATACACAGAATGGAAGTGGTTATTTCTGAATGGTTTCTTAATGGTTGATACAAATTTTAGCCACAGCTTGTCCTTGGGTTGCTTGCTCCAACTATTCTTTTATTGGTTATGGCTTTGGCCCAATGCCCGCTGGATATGGGAATTTGGCTTAGGCTGTGTTCGTGCTGGTTACACAACACAAACATGGTTTTGTTCCTTGCCTTCCACTGGACAATAAAGTTTTTAGCCACAACAAGTAGATGAACACCAAGCAATCATTTGAGCTGAAGCTGAGGATCCCATTTAGAAATCAAGGAATAGCTTGAGAAACACACAAGAATCCACCTAAATATTTGCAAAAAGGGAATGTTATTTCAGAGTCATAACTGAGAAATATTCCTACATTTAGATGCAAAATTGTCGTGCATCCTTTTTGAAATTAATGCTTGATCCAGTCTAGCTTCAACGTTCTGCCATTGTCCTTATCTGTTTGAAAACTTCCCAAGAGAGCTATAATGAGCTGGGGCCATTTTCATGACTATTGATTTCATGGTTAAAATTATAGTATTTGATTGTTATTTGAGCAAACTGAGATTATTGCATGTTTTGAAAACAAGAGCAGCAGCAGCAGGAGTTGTGTCCGTAGAAAAGTACAAAGTCAGGAGCTGCCACACAGCCCCACTTCCCCTGTGATGGCACAGAGCTCTGAGGGAACCCCCGGTGCTGCCGCTCTCCAGAGAGCGGGCAGGAGGCACACAGAGCTCCAGTGACCTTCCCAGTGTCACCCCATGCATCGTGGCAAAGCGTGGGACAGATGTCAAGTGTCCTCCCTCCCAGCAGGTGCCCTCACCACTGGCACACATTTTCCTGCCTGGGAAACGCCCGTACCTGTTGGCAACGCTGCCTGTAGGCAGTGGGTGTGCTTTGTGGTGAAGACTCTTTTAGGACTGAAAGGCCTGAATTTCATTATAACTCATAGTAAATAAATAGGTACTGGACAACCCTTTATGAAGTTTATTTTTCATTGTCACAATACATTTAGGAAGTGTTGCTAAACCAAGGGCTTTCTGCATGCTCTGGTTCCTGCATTTCAACAGACTAAACCAATCACAATTAGCAATGGATTTCAGATAAATGCAGAAATGTTTTAAGCAAGTTCCTAAATGTGATAAGAACTCCAAATACCTTTTTGAATAGGGTGTTTCAAAGGACTATTAGGACTAAATGGCCTTAGTGCGTCATGTGGACAGAACAGCCTTTTCTTTGTACTTTGTTTTATTTTTTTAGTCTGAGACCTCTCTGTATTTTATTAGACTAAGAGCATAACTGACCAGCCTTTCTTTTCTGATCAGTATGGCAGAATTGTTGATTTTCAGGTTGTAGTGACATTTTGAGCTGTGGGAAATCCAATAAGGCTACAAGTATTTCCTGGCAAAACTGTGGGCACCATCAGGGACTGGTAGAGTAGCGAAGCAGCAGGTCCCACCCCAGCAGGCAGGAGCTACCTGAGCTGTTGCTAACTCCACATAAAATGGGGCGAATGTAAATGCAATTTCCACTTTTTTACCTTTTTCTATCAATGCCATGGAAATCATCTCTAGTTTAACAAGTGAATCTAAACATCTTGATGCCAATAGCTGCTGCTGACTTCAGCGCAGGAGCATTCTGACATCCCATTTTCTTCAAGCAGAGCCACAGGTCAAAGGGCAGTGAGACACCTTTCCCCAGCTGTCAGTGATGTGCCTCCTTGAAATAAATCAAAAACACCCGCCCCCAGAGAAGCAGGTGGGGCCTTTGTGTCTGTGTGGGCAAGATGGTTTGGCTGTGCCCTTGCGGGGCTCCTGTGAAGCCATTCAGTGTGAGTGATGCCCGTGCTCAGGGCTCTCCTGAGCATCACTGTGCCAAGCCTGATCCCATGCCATGGCCCCCAGCCAGAGCTGAGCTTCCAGACACCCGAGACTGCCTTGAGTAATGCATACAGCTAAAACTACTCACCAGTAAATACACCCTGCTGCATTTAGAGCCTCCTCCAACCCAGAATAATGTCTCAGGGAGGAGCACAGTATCCTGGGGGACACGGGGGAGAGCAGATGGAGGTGAGGAAGCCCTGCTGCATCCGACCAAGGAGGAAGGGAACACTCCTCACCCACTCCAAGTAACATCTCCTGCATTTAACAGAGGAGAGTTGGCTGCTTTCCTGTCCTCTGCTGCCCTTTTACTTAGAAGTCTGACTCCTGGGAATTAGTTTTGAAGTGAGGCTGCAAGCAGACCCTGACTGCACATGCCAGTGCTGTATCCATGCGGAGCTGAGGACCGAGCTTTAGGCATACAGAGCATGCAGGTGATCCTGTTGCAGCTTGCAGACAGAAATGCCCACAATGGTTTAGTTAGAATAGGAGGAGTGAATCTAAACATCTTGATACGTGTGCCCAGAGCTGTGTAAGAAGCTCAGCAAATTATTGTGGCACTCACGGCTCTCTGTGCATCCACCAACCGCAAAATATCTGGGTTGTCAACCCAAGAAAATGTTCCCCTCTGAAAGTGCTGAGTCCTGTTGCTTTCACCTCTGAAAAATCTAGGCCATTTAGTAACAGGTCTGTGCTCTCCAATCCCGAGAGAGATGCTGGTGCTGCCATCCTGTTGTCCTTGTGAGCCAGAGACACTTCTGGGGAAGAAATAGGTGCTTAAAGCCTTGTTCTGATTACATCTACTCCACATAAAGCACAGTAACTTAACTCGAGCCAACAGTCACCCCGGTGTAAAACAGGATCATGGCAGATCAGAAGCTGGGTTGTAATCCTCTCATTGCCCCAAAATAAATTTTCTTCTCGGCAGCAGGGCTTAACGATAAATGTTCAATCCTGACTTGTACAAGGCTTGGGAGCACAGGACAGGCAGCCCTGCGAGGGCTGCTCAGCGTTCCAGGGCTGCGCCGGGAGCCGCATCGGGAGCGGCCTGGGCTGCCCGGGAGGTTCGTGGGGAGCAGCCCCTGCAGCCACAGCTGCTGCCAAGGGTGACATTTCAGAAGGTTTTACCTTGGAGAGGCTTCACAAATGTCATTCTTAACGCTCCCTGCTGAAGCTGCTGGTGGTGGCTGCGCTGAAGGAGCCAAGCGATGCCCCTGGAAGGGATGGCTCCACGTCGGGTTTCTCCATCACTGTCACACATATCTCTGGTAATATTTACTTACTGTTTGAAGGGAAAACGGCTTTCTAAAGCCATTATTTCTTTCTCCCGTCTGCTGTCATAAAGGTCTTTGTGATGGAATGATAGAGGATTCAGCCACAAAAATGGACAGAGCAGGAAAAGATACCAAAATAAAAGGGCATCTCTAGGCAGGGCACTGTAATATCACTGTGTCTGTCGGGGTGGACATGCTCTTTGTATATGCGAAGGCAAAAAAAACCAACTAAAAATAAACGGGTAAGATGAGAACTCATGTTTGGAGGACTTGGAACTAGATTTGATTAAAGTATTATTTTTTATAAGAGACATTTCATCCCATCTTATTTTTTCCTGTATTCCTTTCTGTCCGGTCTGGACTGCAGCCTCAACACAGTGCAGTCTGTTTATCATTAGTAAGATGTAGGGTATATTAGAGTGGCCATAACAGTAAGTCATTTAGAGTGTACGTCACAGGTTACAAAGCAACTAGGGATGCTATTTTATTGTGCTGAAGCTGTAAAGCTTACACTAATACAAAATATTGCTGGCAGCCACCTTGCTTTATTCTTCTTTTAACAACTTACTAACAGTGTGTAAATATAAAAGGAAACTTTGATTTTTCCATCCGGATACACTGAAAACTCTTTCAATAAAAATGCTAGGGTGCATTTAACACTGTGACCAGAAATATTGAAATTTGACAGTTAGGAGGTTAAAGGTTTCAAATTTATACACAGAGGTGTTTTGCTCCTGTCATGGTCATAGCAGCTTGCTCAGGATAACCCCTTTTGCTTACTGAACCTTTGAAAAGCAGAGAACATTAAGCAATACGTCTTGGCAGATGCCCTGGGATTTCACACCACCAGCAGAAGCCCATATGCACACAGAAAGTGAACCTCTTAGGTGAAACTGGTCAAGCCTTTCTCTGCTTCTGCCCCGTGTGTTGGCAAGCAGCTGTCTTATGCTGCTGCTGCCGCAGTCATTTCTGCTAGAATTATGGCAATTTCTGTAATCTTCAGGCATCGGATGCTACTGCTTTTAATTCTCACAAAAATCTCTCAAAACAGTGTCATCAAGAGAACAGGTACAGGAGCTATTACTGGGAGGTAATGGCCTCAAATAAATAGGTCTTTTACATTCCTACCATAAAATACCCACATAAAAGATAAAACAAAACAAAATGTATTTTGTATCCCAAATGTCAAGATTTTAGATGTTCTCTAGTCTTTATTTTAGGAATTTCAGCCTGTGGTATATGTGTATTTGCCTCTCTACTGCTATCTGAGAGAATAAGTGCAGCTGAGAACAGACAAGGTACCACAGTGCTTCCAACTTTTTCAAATTATATTTTTTCAAGNGTGTTGATTTACTGAGAAACTAGCCCTGCATAGACCTGCTGGAAACATTACAGCCTTGAGACACCAGCAAGTAAAATGATAAAACGATCAACTTTCCTTTTTCTACATATCCTAGTATGTAAGAGAACCACTGTGGGCATTTCTTTTCATATTCACCATAAAACTGTCCTCATAAATATTCCTACAAATGCACAATGGCGTTTTGGCTGATGTTCTAAAAACAATTACAGTGGGCACACATTTTTACACACAGGCATCTCTGCAATATGAATGCAGCCCCCCACAGTGGAGCACAGCCCTGTCCCACCAGCAGCACACTGGGGCACAGAGAGGATGCTGCAAGGCAGGCAGCTCTGCTTGTTAAATGTGCCCCTCGCTGTCTCCAGGAGCTTGAGAAATTTAGGGTTGGGTCTAAACTCAGGTTATAGCCCCTATTCACTTCAAACTGAGGATTTGCAGCCTCTGCCTTTGTTGCTTGCAGTGGCAGCACCAGGCACAGGGCAAAGCCCATCTGTGTTTGCTCAGAGCTTGGCCTGGGGCGGCGATGGTGGGACGTGGGGTGGCTGGTAGGAGATCCTGCTATGGCCTTGGTGCTCTTACAGTGAAGGAACAGCAGGCAGGAGTGCAGAAGCCAGTTGCACACAGGATTATAGCAGTTTAGTGAATCTGTCAGAGTCACTAATTTGTTCTCTGCTCCTGGAAAAGAGCACATGGCTGTGCTGAGGCTGTACAACACTCTCCCCCTTGCAGAGCGTGTGGAGGCCAGGTGTATCTGAGCAGAGGAACGATGTATCTTGCTGCACAAATGTTTATTGTGCTTCAGGAACAGAGGCAGGAGATGGTGTGGGGGAAGCGTGCAGAAGGGATCATGCTATACCCATAAGTGGTTTGGGCCTTACAGTGTGCTGAAAAGTGGAGGTCACCACATCTCCTGCAATTCTTCAGGGTGTCCAGCTCTGCCACGCCTCAGCAAAGATGAGACTGGAGGTTCGGCTTGACACGTTCTTTCAGGTGTAAATACCCGCCCGGGGTCAGGTGGCTGAGAGCTGAGCTTTCAGTGCGGTTGGAGAAATCACGTGTCTGTGCGTGGCAGAACTGTACCTCCTGCAGAACTCTAGTTGTTTGGCTGTTGGAGTAGCTGTCAAATTAAAGCACGTGTGTCAGTGGTAATAGCCGAGCTGTTTTCCTTGAAGAACATCCTGCTCATCCCAGCTCTCTCTCTGGCACACAGTTCAGGGTCCTGTGTATCACCAAGACCCAGGTTAAAGCTGATTGTCAGAGCTGTGGGGTAGAGGGACACTCTAGGCAGTGGGGATAGAGGTTGGATTAGAAAACAACTAAAACAGAATTGTCAGTTAATGCCATTGAAAACATTGAATGCCTCTTTAAGGGCTTCATTGGTCCCCAAGGCTTTCAGTGTGCCAACTAACTGCTAGAAAGAGCCTTTTGTGGGCTCCTTATATTGGGTGAATCTCCTCTCTGCTGTTTTCATGACATAGATCATCCAGACCTTCAGAAATTCAAATTAAATACCGTGAGGTAAATATACTCTCTATTCTTTACCTGTATGTCTAGTTTTGCCACAGTTGGTTGATTGGTTTATTTTCCCCAAGTATTTCTTTATTGGTCTGTTTCCCTGTGTAGAGCTGAGGCTGCAAGAGCCAGCAGCCTTCCGGGGTCCTGGCTCACCTCCGGTACAATCATGCAAAAGAAGCAATTTTTCATTATTGATAAAATGTAATGTCATAATGTCATGGCCTTTCAGGTCATCATCTTTGTAAGTCAGCCATGACATTATCACAATTTATAATGATAACAAATGACCATAATGTTTGCATGTAATTTTCATTGGCTATTGCAGAATTCTAAAATCACTCCTTTGAAGGAAGGATTTCATTAACAAGCTGCTGCGATTACTGCTTCTACTGGAGGCTTTTTGCTAACATGAGGTCTGTTCTGTCTGATACGGGAGATTTATGTACTTAGAAATTTCAGATTTGGTGGCTCTTGGTTAGTTAAGTACTGATGCAAACTGAGAGAATATTCCTCCCTTTTTATGGTATCAACAGCTTTAAAATATGCCTAAATACTATAATTCCTACAGGTTATGTAAATAAGCACACCATGAATATTGCTGGCTGGAAGGTCTGACTTGAGTGTCAGATCCATTCTTGACTGTAGTGTTGGCTTTACTTATTTAATATTTCATGATAAACTTAAAAGATTTACAGCTTCAGGAGCTGGAGAGAATCACAGGGCATTTATTTTCATGTGATATTTAGGGGCTGGAGCTTCAGTCCCCAAACACTTTAAACATATTCTTAGCCTTAACATCTGGGCTGAGAACATCACTGGGGTGGGTTTCCTTTGCTCTGCAGGATCAGGACCTCAGAGTAAGTGCACCGAGTTCAATGGAGAAGAATCTGGAGCACTTGTAGGGAGCACTCTGTCAATCTAATCCATAAATAAATACTCCTCTACTTCTAAAGTCCTCTGAAGCTAATGCATGAAAAACAATGAAACGCCTGGGCACTCCAAGCCTCTTGAAAAAACAGGGCCAGGCTTTTGTATCTGTGTGTGTGTGCACACGCGTGTATATGAAACAAATTCAAACAAACAGAAATAAATGTTTCTGGAAGAGCAGCTGTGAGTTATAGTCTAACAGACTCCATGACAGGCCACCAGGCAAAAGGACTCGGAGCTGCACAATTGGTCCCCAAGGGACATGGTGCCTCAGAGAGGACAAAGCAAGAGCTGGGGACTCGGCTGTGCTTTGTTTTGGCCTACGAGGCTTATCAGACCCATGTTGTGATTCATTTTTCATTTGCAGCAAGAAGCTTGCAGGAAAAATTTACTTTTTTCTTTCTTTCCTCTTCCTTGAGGCTGCCACTCTTCTTTCACCAGAAATTATAAAAGTACTGCCATTATGGAAAATATGAGACTAAGTTTCATCCTTTGTCAGTGTGACACCGAGGCCACCTGGTTATTATGGCATTGTCCACTAGGTCATGCAAACACGTAACAGAAGTCTTTCTTTCCTTTAGAGTGAATTGTATACAAAATGTCTCGTTGTCTGGAGAATCACACTTGATGTGGGGTGTTGCCCAATTATATTCATGGCCATTCATTTTGTAGGGCTTGAACATCACTCATATGGGGACCTTCTTGTTACTGTCTTTGAAATCCCCACGATGAAGACTAGTTTCATCAATTTTCCAAGCCTACTGGCCTACAGATGACCCAATAAGGTCATTCACAGCAGCTCAGTCTCCATATTGTAAATGCCCTCAGACCAGAGGCAGTTGTTTTGTCTGCTTCCAAGAGTAACTTCGCCCTCAGCAGCCAAGGGGGCTGCACTCCACTGCAGTACATTTGCATGAGGATAAATTCTTTTAAGTCACTTTAGCAGAAAACTGCTTGAGCTGTTGAAGTTAGTATGCAGTGCGAGCAGTGAACATTAGCCAGTCTTGGGAGATACCAAAAGAAAAAAAAGTGTCTGTGTTTAATTGTCCTCCTAGAAATACCTTTTTATTACACATCCCCACTGCTCACTTGATTTGCTCAGTCTAACTCAGGTTTGACTTTCTTTTTCGGATGTGTTGACAGCACAAGAGCTTGGTTGTATCAGGGAACATTTTGCAAACTCTTAGTGAGATGGCTCAGGTTAATTTTAGCACAGCTGCAGTTCTTCTCCTATGGTTGGTGTCCCCAAAGAACAAACACAAATAAGAATTGTGGACTTGAGTGGGCTTGTCTCATTTTCTGTTTTGTTACCCCAAAACACTCTTCCCTGAATTTTAAAGCTGATGGCTACATCCCACTGCTTAATGATATTTTATTTGATGACACACATAATGAGATGCCCATGAGATCACACGATACCATTGCAATAGTCCATGGGATTTTCATTCCACCAATACTTCAAGGCTCTTCAGGGCCCCACCTTCAGCTCAGCACTGGCCACTCACTGCTCCGCTCAGGAGAGTCCTCCTGCTCAACTCGATCTGCTCAGAGCAGAACCAGAGGCTGCTTTTCCAGAGAGAGAGAGGGATCTAAACACTGCAGAAAGGCACAAAAACCCCTTTGCATTCTCTGACCAAGCCCCCTTAAGCGATTGTTTGCCAAGGCACTGTCACTCCTTGGGTTCATGTTGCTGTTGTTTCAGTGAGCCCATCCTTGCTCCCTCCCACCAGATGCTCCTGGTGCCTGAGCTCAGTAACCAGCTGTGCTCCAGCTGTGAGCACAGACCTGCTCTGCTGCAGATTGCCGGAGTGCTCCCTGCCACCTGAGAAACAGCCACAGAGAGCAGCCAAAGCCTGGGTTTTGCTTGGCACAGCCTGGTTCTGCTGAGCTGCTTCTCTTCACGGAAAGCAGTGGCATGTGCTGGGCTCAGGGGCGGTGGAGGATTTTACAAGGTTCAAGAAGCAGCAAGACAGGAGCTTCAGAGGAGGGGAGGTGGAGGTCTGCACTGCTGCCAGAGCAAATCTAGAACCACCTGATCCTCCCAGAGCACACAGTTTTGTTTTTCTGAAGGCTAAATGAGAAGTAACGTAACATGCAGAATTAACAGAGATTTGCTGTTTTGTCATTGGAAGCGGGTTTGCTGCCCAAACAGCGGCTTTGCTGCCGGGGAATGTCTGTTTGTACTGTCAGGCCTCGGCTCAGCACGAGCATGTGCTGTGCTAAAGCAAACGAAAGGGGAATTATACAATATTGAATGTGGACCTGTCTCTAAATGCATTGAAAATGTAGGTTATTGTCTTCTGGCATTTCCTAAAAAGCCTCTTGAGCTCCTGTTGGCAACCGCTGATATTGAGGGTACTTTTAGCTGTTTAAGTCTTCCTGTTCTAACAGGGGTCAAAGGGCTGTAAAGATCTTCTCAAAAGGATATAGAAGGAATCATTAAAAGGGAGGAGGAAGAAAGTGACAGAAGGTCAGCCTTTTTTTTTTTAATGGGTGCATCCCCGAGGGGGTCAGACACAGTTGTGCATTATACTCCAGCTCCAGTACCTGACTTTTAGAAACCTACAGCAAATCTTATTAGCACTTCCATAAGCATAAAATACAGGACAGAGCCCAATGTTCCAGGCAGAAGTAAAAGAGAAAAACCATGAAATAAATCAATTTAGTCTTTCAAATGAATTTAAATCAACATAGTGCAAGGATATGACCAAGATGAGGACAAATACTCAAATATGTGCAAGGCATTTTATGGTCCCTGGGAAGCGTGTGCATGTATCTGTGTGTGTTTAATTCCCTTGTCAATCTTTTTTTCCTTAGAGACAAATTTACTGTATGCTCATTGCATGGCATGTCATGTAGCTTTTTGTAAGGACTGGTGTAGGGCAAAAAATTTACCTTTTTATGTGACACAGCCAAACAGAATTGTGAAGGTTTTCAGTGATTTCTAGACAGCAAGCAATAAACTGCGTTTGCACCCACACACTTACTGCCTAACACCCCATCTGGTAACATTTCCACGTCTCCAGGAAAGAAATCAATAGCAATAATCTGTGAGGGCCTCATAGGGTGTATATTTTTTTATCGCACTGCTATTTGGAATTTTTTTCCTATCTGCTTACAGCACTAGATTGTTCTTTTTTTGTTAGCTAACACTGAAATCCTGGAACCATTATTATATTTTATAAAAAGCAGTAACTAACACTGGGGTCAGAATAATATATTCTAAACACTCATATTCAATAATATCACAGTGTTCAGACAGCAGAGTTTTAGTCAGTGAAGGCACTGAAAAATCTCCTACAGTAAGAACCTGTGCATTTAAAATGATATGCTAGCACACTTCAAAGACTAGCATCCTAAAAATTCATGATTACTTAAAGATAGTTTATATTAAAAGAGAATATAGCCTAGCTTTCATCTTGCTCCAATGCAGAGAAGAAATTGTCCTTATATTCTGAAATTTAGAACTGTGTCACTGTTGGTTTTCTGTGTAAGGAGGAAATATGATGCTTTGTTACTGGTCTTATTTATTGCAGACCTTGTCTGGAATCTAGTATTGAAGCTGTGCTTGATGAGTTGCTGCCTTGAACTTTTCCACTGATCAATGCTGGTGCTATGGCTGCATGAAAGAATAGCTTTCCTGAGGAGAAGCTATCACATGGGAAACACTACACAGTAAGCTAAGAAATCTGCTATAATGTTGTATGCTTAGGCTTAGAAACGTGCTTCCCAAAAGAAATGGTGATAGTGAATGACCATTTTAAAGCAGATGTTACGTGAGCAAGAGGTCAGGTCAAGAACAGGGAGGTATTAAAAAAAATGGGAAGAGAAAGAAAGAAAGATTGGGAAAAGGGAAGAAAGAAGCAAAAACCTTCCTTTCACTAGCATGATAAGGCACAACTGGACAAAATGCACAGCTGAAGAGGACATTACAGAGCTAGGAGACAGGAATCATATTTCTTCTTCTCCCTGCAGTGACAAATAAAAGGTTGTTTTGATTTTTGCTGTACAAATAATAGGCTTTACTTAGAAACTGTGGCTGCTGAGTTGCTCTCCACAAAAATATTTTTTGCTTTTTGTCCTAATGGCAATACTAGAGGAAAGAAATGGAAGCGGTTCTGTAATCAGGATATATTTTATTTACCCATGGATTGTCCTATGCATCTTGCAGTGGGGGTGGGATTGACACTCTGAACAGGAGGAAAGTCCTTTGGAAGTGGGATTTCAGCAGCTTTTAGCGTGGGCAAATCCATGTCTGGGCTTACCAGGCCTTTACTTTGTGCCAAGGCTGCCACTTGTGACACTGGGGTTTTTTTCATTGTGGTGGACCCACTGTGAAGTCTTTTTTTTTTAAGTCACCAAATTACCATCTCATTTGGTTACCAGCACAGCACATAGCTGGTCTCTCAGTGTAGTTGGCTTTATTCATGACTCCCTCTAAACAAGCCACTGGTAAAAACAAGGAGTCAACCTTTTTGAAGCAGTGTTGCAATAGAGATCCCACAAAGACCAACTGGGGAGATGCACAGGGTGCCTTTAGTTGTAAGCAAAGATTTATTTTTTTTTCAACTTAGCACCAAACCTAAAATCTCTGAGATGAAATAGCCTTGTTACTGCTATAAATTACTTCTCTTACCTCATTTTTGCCAGTAAAATTCACCTCTTGTCTGTCTTCATTTGCACTCTGAAATGTTGAGAAGCCAAATCTCAAAGCTGAACAAATAATAACGTGTAAATAAGGATCTAGCAGATCAAATCACTGGTGGAAAGGATAAATGGGGCTGAGAGTCCTGCCTGGAGATAGTGTGAAAAAAGAGTTACTGGATTTCTTTACCTTAAGTAGGTTCATAAGGATGGGTTTGGGCAGCTAATCTTTGATTTCTGTCTGGTTTTAAAATCTTTCCCTTGATGTCTCTGCTCTTTGGGTAGGTGGAATGAGAAAAAATAGTGCTCTTCTTATTCACATTGTTGCAGTAAAAATAAATCCATGATGAGGTGGGTATTCAGGTGCCGTGGAAGGAAGGCTATGTAAATACCTCAGTCAGTGCTTTTTTACCCGGGATCCGCAGGCTGTCAATGAGACTACTATAAAAGATAAGCAAGGATAGCAAATCTCTTGTCAGTTGGCTTAAATTTTCACTATAAGGGTCCCTACCTCCAGCAGAAGATTTTAGATACATAAACATTGAAGAGATTGAAAATCACTGATATAAAGAGGCTGTCAGACCATTGCAGGCACTGAGAACAGTATATTCAGCCAGTATTATCTCAGTCTGAATATTTGAGTCGTTTCTTTTAATACTATTGAATTTAATTCTTTAGTCTAAATTAAAACAGGAGTAAAAACTTAGTGTTTTTAATAAAGTTATATTTGAGCTCAGGCTTTGATGATAAATAAGCCATTCACTTCTGTACATCTGCCAGAGTATTCATAGGAAGCATTGGGCTTAAATGAGTTGTGACCTTATGAGACAGTCTACTGTTTGGAGACTATATAGGTGACTGCTGGGTTTTGAGTCTTGACCTTTCTGTTTATATTCATCATGAATGTGCGGATACTTTTATTCTTTCTGGAAAAAGGCTGTCAATCTCCACGCTAATTTTAATGCCTGTGCAATGCAGAACAGTGGTGGATCTTAGCAATAACAATCACCGACTGACTAAAATTAACTAATTCCGACTGCTATGCTAAATTGAGTATGAGCGGGTTTGTTTCAGGCTCGGCATGGAAGCACAGGTGCAGTCAATAAATAGGGACACATACGGTGCCTAAATACACTCGTGCTCGTTGTGACCTCCCAGCAAAAAAGCTCTGACAAATCGCTTGTGAGTTTCCAGAGCTTGTCGAGCTGCTGTTCAGTTGATCCGTATTTCTCTAGACTGGAAGTGACAGGGAGAAGCACTGATACTTGTGAGCTTGAAGAGGACTTCAATTCCTACCCCAAAATCATGGTGCCTTCCAAGGACTGGCCATGTAAACAGCTCCTGACCCCTCTGCTGAGGCCAAGGCTTGTCAGTCTCTGTCCTTCATCACATCTCCTTCCTTACTTCTGCCACAGAAGTTCGCTGCTGTTCAGGGACCATCTCAGGGGATCTTACCCCATCTGCCCTGTGAGCTGGGGAGATCCCTCTTTCCCCCTGTGCCCACACCACGGAGGCTTGGAAGTGCAGCCTGGGGCAGATTAGCATCCTGACATTGTTTCTGCCCCCAAAGCTGCTGAGATAGCCCACTGCTGGGAGGTTCCAGCTCAAATCACTCAAATAGCAATGCAGAATATAGCCTAAAATTATGATGAGACTGTTCCAAGTATGGGATGCTGAGGCATCCATGGGGCTCTGGAGCAGCCACTCTCTACCTTGCTCGGACATGGGCATAGAAAGAATATTCTTATGGTAAACTCCAAAGATAATGTTCTTTAAAGATTTTAACTCACTTTAGTGCTGAATAGAAAAGGAAACTTCTATTAGAGCTTTGACACGCTGAGCAGAAGAGCTTTGTGCAGGCCAGACATCTGATTCTGGGTGGCAGAGCTGTCCTGAGCCCTTATTTCCCCACGGCCATGGTTTTTACACTGGCAACACCTGCCCTTACCCAAAATCCTTTCCTGCTTTTGCCACCACTCCTGCATTCTCACACTCTTTCTCATCCTCACTGAGTGTTTTTCTCCCGAATTATTTCTTCATGTATAACTTCTTTATCATGGTTCTTCAGAGAAGCTTCAGCTGGGGAAGCAATTACCTGAAGAAAAATGAGAGGGAAAAAAAAGGGGTTTTCCTTGTCTGCCAGCTTGCCAGGAGCCAGGTCAGTCCTAGCAAGGACACACAAAGGTATTTTTCAAGCAAATATTACAGACCTCTTTCAGTAAAGGCATATTGGCTTAAAAGGGCTCCAACCCTGCTAATATCTGAGCTTCTTTCACTCAGAATCGTTCAAATCAATGCAAGTTATATTGCTCCTTTTTCCCATGCTAGCCCAAGTAAGCTTTTATTGCCTTGCCTGCTCTGCCAAGTCTCTGTGATCCCAGCCAGTGCCCAGCCACTCACTGCTGGCAGCATTTTCCTCTCTGCCTGCCCTGTGCAGAGCATTGTGCACCAGCAGCTGCTTTCGCAGGGTGCGAAAAATACCACAGTGAGGCAGCTTCAGAACGACTTCACTTGCTTGTTTCTGCCAATGCCTCTGTCCTTGTTTGCTTTACCAATGGAAAAGGGTAAATTAAATTATAGTAAAATGTCTTCCTAAATATGCTTTCTCACTCCTCCTTCATGTATACAAGTGCTGCAGACATAGCGAGAGATTATGTATCCCAAAGGAATTTGGTGCAATATTTTGTAATTCTGATTGAAATGTGTTCTGTCTGGTCCCCATAGTTTAATTTAGAACAATTAAGGTTCAGAGTACATGAGCTTGCAAAGCACATTACAAACAATGGCTGCAGAATAAACTGCAAATCAATCCACACTAAATCACCCTGAAAATCCCTGCGAACACAACAAAGAGGTCTAGATTCACAGTCCTCTAATACAATCTCCTCTGTCTTTGTAGCCATAAGTAGTTCGGCTCCTTCCTTTATGGAAAATTGTCATCATATTATTTCAGGTTAGGAGATTTTTTGTTTGTTTGTTACTGAAAATAAAACAATGAGGAGCCATCCCGTACGTGTTTATGCAAGCATGTCAAATCAAACTGCAAGAGAGACGCCGCCGCTGTGCTCCATTCTCTGCTTTACCTTGTAATGCTTATTTCTAATGATTGCCTTGCTGCTTTTATACAGGATATAGATGAGCAGCGGGTACTAATGTAATTAAACCTGATAAGAGGGTGTCCTGAATATCATGCACGTGCGTGCACAGCCTGTGTAATAGGGCTAGTACATGTCACACATCAACTTTCTATGATTTTTACATTACCATTATTACGCTGGCTGACACCCTTGTTCCTGCTTTTATATGGCAGTAGCTTTTCATTAATACTGTACCTAAAACATTATTTTAAGTGAGGTGAAGTCAGGTTAAGAAGAAAAGTAAAGATCCTCTGATTTTTGCAAAACTAAGATTTTATTTCCTGTGTGTGCACTCTGAAATCTTGGAAGCAGCAGACAATGCGTAATGTTTTTAGCAGAAAGTCTCACACAGCATATTCCCATATTCAGATGA
Source organism: Melanocharis versteri (assembly GCA_013397845.1). Classification (NCBI taxonomy): domain Eukaryota; kingdom Metazoa; phylum Chordata; class Aves; order Passeriformes; family Melanocharitidae; genus Melanocharis; species Melanocharis versteri. The sequence continues at coordinate 550,126 of VZTG01007483.1, forward strand.
ACAGGCACAAATGTGTAGATTGTTTTGCAATCACATGCAGTGTTGGGAGAAAACAGTGTTTTGTTTTGATTTTGACTGTGAAAGGAGTGGGTGCCTCGATCCAGCCAGGGTTCTGCACAGTCTCCTTTTCAAACCCCGGACAATAACCTATTCCTCACAATCAAAGTTCAGTGAAGGGAAATGGCTTCCAGGAGAGCACAGTAGCCTGGCCAGCCCCAGAGCAATCGCACTACGTGACAGAAGGCAAGGCAGGAGCTATCAGAATAATTGTCTCTGGAAATGACCACAGGGGAGGGCCTGATCCAAAACCCCCACCAGTCAATAAGAGGCTACCACTGACGTGGGCTCACATCATCAGTTGTTACATTGGAAAGATTTTTTTCCGGGACAGTAGTTCTAGTTTGAATGTTCTTTGCACAGAGCACAAATAGAGATACCCAGGCACCAGATGAGGCAGGGGCTGATTAAGGGTGGTGACGAGGTGGGCACAGGGCTGATATGTTCATCAGCACTTCTGTGGGGCTCACACCACCTCTGCAAAACCCCACGGGTCTCTCTGTACTAACCTTATTCAACAATACTGATACATGAAGGAGGTAGTAAGACAAAATGCTGTTGACAGTTTGCCACATCACCCTTTTGCTGAATCCTGCAGCATTTTGTGCAGTGCGCTGTCTGTCCCCCCAGCATGGCACTGTCCCCTCAGCGTGGGCAGGGACACCAGCCTCATGTGCTGTCCTTGCAGAGCAGCACAGGAGCCCCTCACACTGAGGTCACCGACCCCACGGAGTGGGTGCAGGGTTATGGATGTTTGTGCTCCATGCAGTGGTCGTGCCAGGCCTGCCGGGTGTCTCCTGTGACACCTCCCACGGCTGCAGCACCCTGAGCAGAGTGCAGCCCCGAGCCCCAAATGCCCTCAGCACATGTCAGTCACATCCCCATTGTGTTCAGCCCATTACAGGTTTTACAGTTTCCAGTGAGGGCGATGTGCAGCCTGGCTCAGGCCAATCAATATGCTCCAGGACCATTATCCTATAAAATTCCCACTTATTTAAAAAGGGGGTGGGGGGCACAGACCTTCAGTTCTGATCCAGCTCTGTAAAGTCAATGGCCAAACTTCCATTGATTTTCAGAGGCAAAGAGTTGGCATGTGCTTTAAAATAGTCACAAGCCAGGAATAATAGCAACAAGCAGATATGGATGCAGCATCTTTAATCCATATGCTGTGGTCTGCATGTTACTTCTGCCATAAAAAATAAACAGTCCAATGTTTTGGAGAAAATAAGGGTACATAAAAAATTGTGCATTAAAGAATCCTTCAAAGCAAAGGCAGTGATTATAAGGGCAGAGCAGAAAACGTGGGAGGTGTTTTATTTGCATGTTGTCACACTGGTTTTTGAACCACTTTTTCCTTTCTCGTAGCTAGCATTCTGCTCAGCCTCGCTGTTGTGCTCATTAGTCTGATAAAGCTGCACTGCAGGATTCAACTTGTTGTTTCAAGTAAAATAATTTAATTAATCTTGTGTTCCATAATTTATTTTATTTTGGGAAACAAAGATATTTAATCTGGGTACAACAGTGTTTGTTCCCTAACCTGGGAGCCCTGGATTTTAAGCAGAGCAAATGGATAATTTTCAGAGGGGTATTAGCACAGCACTTCTGTCTGCAGTGGTGCCTGTGTCATGCCCCTAATCCTGCTCCGCTGCTGTGCAGAAACAACAGGGAGCGCCGAACTTGTAAAGACCTTTAGGAATTAGGTAACTTCCTCCAGGGTATGAAGTTCTTCTGTCAAAGGTTCCCGGCATCTGTGGGGTTAGTGCTGATTTGTGAGGATTGCATTAACTGATTCTCACTGTCATGGTGCCACTGGTGAAAAGGGAGATGATAAAAGACTTTCCTGAAGAAAAAGTGCTGCCATTTTCATTTCAAACAAGACACTGCTGTGGTTATTTTAGTTTCATGTTCACGGGGACAGTATGGATGAAAAGGAAGCATAAGCATTTTGTTTGGTAGCTATAGAGGGAACGGTTGGTAGCTCCTGGCAAGCCTGTCCTTAGATGCTGGATCATGGGGACAGCTTGAGGGGGGACTGTCCCTGGGGGGGGCTCCCCACATCTGTGTTGGTCATGTAGGTGGGGTGCTGGGCATTTCCTTGGAGCTGCTCACATGCAGTGGTTATGGGGACAAACTCCAAACGGGGTGGGGGGTGGGAAATACCTCTCTCTGTCTCTCTCTCTCTCTGGAAAAGTTTCTAAAAACTGTAAAAACCTTCCTGCCTGGGGTCACTCTGAGCTGGCCATGCCATGCACACACCCCCAAGCCTGGGTTCACGTTCTGCTCTCCCCGTATCGCTGTGTTTCGACTCTGTTCAGTAACAGTTTGCAATTTCTCCTGTAAATGCAGCAGTCCCACAGCTTTGTGGTGCTTCGGTATGGAGGAACCATTTCTGTCTTAACAGCCAGTGACCCGGGAGGTTTATATATATGGGAGGACACTAACCTTTGGTCTAAGTGTTTCATCCTTGTTCTCAGCTCAGAGAGGGATTTTTATTTTCCTCTAAACATCTGTGAAATACTTCTTGGCCATTTTAGAGACCTCCACATATGGGACTTGAAAAGACACTTCCTTCTCTGTCAGTAGTATTTCAGATGCTTTTATACAAAAGGTAACAGCAGATGACTATTTGCTTGTGTCTTTTTTAATTACATCAGTCCTTGAATGAAGTGCTTGGCCAGTGGGGCCCGTCCTGCCTGCTAGGTGAGTGCCTTGCTCTCTCAGTGAAATGGTCGGGCTCGTGGCTGCTCTCACTGCCTCCAGGGACCTTTCCAAATTGCATTTCTCAACAGGAGGGGTGAAGAGCAATTTCTCTCCTGGTCCCCTCACAAGCTTTTCCCGTAGAAGAGTACAGTTCAGTAGCCACATCCCGCTGTACACAAACCTCTCAAGCAGAAGAGGAGAAACCCAGGTCTCCCTCTGCCTTAACCACAGGGCTTCACTGGGAAAATATAAACCAAGGCAATGGCAGCACCTCTCGCTCAGCTCTGCGAAAAGAGAGACCAGACAGCACAGGCAAGGCTGGGGAATATGAACAAAAGCAGAGCAGATGGAAGATCATCCCCTTCTTGGACCTCAAGAGGTGCCAACCTGCTGAGCCTGGTCATGCTGGAGGATCTTCTGCCAGCATGGACCTGCATCCACTTGAAATTTTAACTTTGAAAATTAAGTTTAAGCAGCTCAGAAATTAAAATACAATCAGGTAGTATTTCTAAAATCAGGAACCTGAATTTCACCTAAACTTCTTTTTGGATCAAACTTTTGACAGTTTCTACAAAATATTGTAAAAATTTATTCTTTATGGTTTGACAGAGTTTCCACATGATTTGAGAGCACTGTTGTGTAGGAATGGATGTAAGTACATGTTTAAAACTTAAGCAAATGCATAGATGATTTTTTGAACCTGGGGGCCCAGGAGTATGTCCTGAAACTTCTCCTGGCTTGACCTGTGCCAGCAGGAACAGAAGGAGGGTCATCTCTTATGCTGTATTCCATTTACTCATTTTGAGTGTTGTTTTCCTTCTCCTTTGAGGTTGCATTGTAACCAATCAACTAGAAAATTTCCAAGCCATTAGTGTATCCCAAATAGCAAAGCCATGTCTCCCCATTGCCAAAGAGCAGGAGGACAGGGCACAGTGGCAGCACATCAGGGTCCCAGTCAGTGGCCAAGAGGAGCCTTGGCCACCACCATGCCCTCACCAACAGTGACAGGTACTCTTTGAGGCTGCAGGCTCCCTCCCATGCCACATCCCAGGGTGGCAGGGCTGGTGGCTGTCTGGGCTGACGGCGGGTAGAATACTAATTTCATGAGGGATTTATTGGAAACAAGACTTCAGATTGAATTATGGTGTAATTATGAACTGGTTTTGTGTGTGCTACAGGACTGGGCAGCTTGCCACTGGGCACAATCCTCTGTGCATCAAGCAACCGCAGGAGAACCTGCCAGTGCTGCCAGCCCTCCCCTCTCCCTCAATTAAACACTCCTTCTGACTGCCAGTTACACAAATTAAACTGTTTTGGCCTCATTTACAATATCATAAGTGAAGAGCGACAGGCTGAAACCATCAAACACCCTCAGCTTTCAGCAGCCTTATTCCTGCAATGACCATATGCTTGTGCACAGTTGTCTTTCTCAGCTGATATGATACAGAATTAATTGACACTCAGATTTTAGCTTTAACATACCAGCTGTTAGCTGTAAACCAACAATCAGGGCTGCTCTTTAATCAGAAAATGTACTAGCTACCTTAAGGGTCTAATTTTTTTGACAGCTATGAGTGATTTCTTATGCTTACATGATCCAGGCATAATTTTAGATGAAGCTGAAATACTGCTAGATGTACTGCTTAAAAAACCAAGCACATCCCACTCCTTTTCTCTTTGGCTGGATGGTGTTTGGCAGTTGGCAGAGAGGCAGACGTGGGGCTGGAAGATAAAGGGTGAGTGGCTGTGATGGTGGGGCAAGGCACAGACCAGATTTCCAGCCAGGAATCCCCTCAGTGGCCACACGAGTCCTGGCTCCTGCCAGCAAGCACCCTGAGCCTGATGCTCCTGTGAATATCTGGGAAACCTCCTTGGACAACTTCTCAGCTGGTATAATAGAGCGTGAGTGATTTACCCCAGCTGGAAGAATGGGTTCGAATTTGGCAAATACATTTAACAACAAATGACTGCTCTTAAAAAGCAATTGTATCACAGGATAAACTAAGCTGTGAGGGCATAAATTGGACAGCAAATGTGGTTCTCACAGTACCTGGACATCTCACATGGGCAGCCAGTTTCTAAATTTGGGCACCTAAGTCTCAACACATTCAAAAATATTATATTTTTTCTGTTATTTTGTTTTTGCTGATCTTTCATTCTGCTTAGAATGATATTTTTCCTTGAGTTCTAATAAAATGAGTTAAATAATTAATGCCACAATCCAATAACTGATTATAGAATTTTTTTCAAAATTGCATGTAGCACTGTTCACATACTAAATCTTTTTGATTAATGATTTTTAAAGACAGCTTGTTACATCCATAATATAAAAAAGTAGAGAGATGTAAGCTACTGAAGTATAATTCTAAATACCTTTTATGAGCAGTAATTTATTTTATAAGCTTGATCCTTGATGTGTGTGTAGGAAATACTAACATGGAAGAAATATTCTAAAGAAACTGCAGATAGAAGCCTCCTCTTCCATACCCCCCTGAAATCTAGTTTATGTCCATAGGTGAATTGCTGCTGTGAAGCCACTGCAATTTGACTTTGTACAAAAAGGGTCATTGAACAGAAGGTCAGGCAGCTGGCCATTTCCATTTCAAAGATGCTATCAAAAGGGCAAGAGGCAGTTCATCCAGCAGCCCTTTAGCAAACAAGATTTTCTCCTTTCTCATTTATGATATTTTTTTATGCTAAAATAGTTTATAGGCTACTGAGAGAAGGGCCTTGATTCATTTTCTTCGGAAAGAAAGTGGACTAAGTGGAGCTTGGAAAGGACTTTGGTTCAAGAAATCATAGGAGTTTTTGAGTAATGAGGAGCCATTTGGTGTCCACTTATCAAGAGCCTGGCAGTAAGGCAATAAATCATTACGGGGGACTCTCCGCTTCAGCTGAAGACAATTGGAAAAGGTAGCTCTTTTATTACAAATTATGGCTTATCACCTCCTTAATGGCAGGCCTCAGCTTTATGAATACTTGGGCTTATTCATCAAGATAAACCAAACAAGTTCAGAAAAGTTTGGGGATCCCGCGTGCCATCGTACCGTGACGGGGGGAAGTCCTGCAAGGTCCGCAGCGCTGCCTGACAGCCAGAGGCACAATCCATCCCGCCTGCCAGTTGCTGACAGCTCAAATGATACTGGTTCTTCTGGGATTAGGGAATTGCCTCTCACCAATGAGCAGCTAAAATTCACCCATTACGGCGATTAAAAAGAGGCTGTTCCTCCCGCGGTGTTCAGGGTGCGCTTGCATAGTGGGACGGACAGAGCGAGAGCTGCAGCCCTGCCAGGCCAGCCACCCTCCTCAGGGTGCCCCTGCTCGGTCAGGGGGTTGGGAGCTTCACTGTCACTTGAAGAAAAAGAAGAATATCTTGCTGTCAGGGAAAGAACGCTTAAAACAGTTTAGGTCCCATGTTTTACTCTACTCACCATTTTGCTTGTCATCTCAGAGAGCTTTTGCACCGCAGCTTCATGGCTGTGTTTCACAAACACCAGGGGCAGAAGGCTCTCTCAGCAGCACGCTTTGACACTGAATTACCAGACTGCTTGTGAGCAGGAGCTGTGGGTGCCCAACTGCACCACCCAGCCCTTGCGAAGAGCAAAACACCAATGTGGAAATTTCTGAAAAGCGAATTAACCAACCTTTCTGCACAAATCAGTGTGAAAATTTTGGGCTTCATTAATTCTTTTTTTATTGATGGATAGAACAAAGGATGATTTATGGAGCAAATTTTGCAAGTGGGTCCCCACTGCAAACAGACTCCTGACCTGTGCTTGGGTTTGTACATGCAAAACAACTGATAAGAGCCCGAAACTCCAGTGAATCTTTGGTCATTCTCCCAGCCCTTGCCATGTCAGAGATAACTGACTGAGCTAGCTCATAGCTTCCTCACCACCACAAATACTTTCAGAAATATGTCATTGTAAGTTCAAAATATGTCACTGTAAAATGTTTATACAACATTGAGCTGAAAATCTATCAATATATCTGTGCTATACCAATACATCCTGATAATAAGAATGCTTCATCACAGCAGGTCAATATTTATTGGAATAAATCAACCCCTTGCCAATGTGGAAATGAAGGTGTCTGTTACCTGAAATTGGAAGAGTTGTATATTCAATTATAAAAACTAACAAATGAAGGCTTTAGCTGTAATACAACAACATCACTCCATTGACTTGATGGAGCTGCATCAGTTTACATCAGATAAGTCTGGTCTTAAAAGCCTTACCAGAATATCTGGAAAGGACTTGGATGATCTTTACACCATGTAGTTTTACAGGGCGGTGCAGCCAGATATGCAGCAGGCAGAGCGGTCCCCTGGCACCTGACAGAGAGGGTGACACCGAGCATCAGCCCAGCGAGCAGCACTCCCCACAGGTGAACACCTGCCCCCCTGCAGCCGTGTCCACTGGCACCCAGGTGTGCAGGAACATCGGTGGTCCTGTCTGGAGAGACCCCTGAGAGGTGTAGAGGGAGCTCTGAGGCCCCACAGGCAGAGCCACATGCACAGGAGGATCCTGGTCCTCTGGAAACACCTGTCCCAGCTGCTTTGAGAGCACTGCCACCAGCACACCCCACTGCTGCCAGAGCCCAGCTGTGAGCTGCAGCCCTCGGTGCAGAGCGAGTAAGATCAGGGATGTGGTAATGGAGGGCTGGAGAGGACTGTGCAGAGAGAAAGGAGTAAATATTTTCTGTCATCCCTCCATAACTTTATCCCTGTTAACAATATTGATTGTGGAAAGTGAAGGTGAAGTATATGGTTTTAAATACAGATGTTGCAAGTCATAATTCAAATAAGGACATTTCAAATATGTCTGAAGCATGGTAGTAGCAATCAGCAGCACAGGGACACTTGAAAGTATGGTCACTAACAGCCCTCTGAAAAGCATGAGGCAAATTGCCAGCTGAATAAGAACCAGAGGGGCACCACAGCCCGCTGTGTTTTCCAGAATGATCAGTTATGAGTTAGTTCTTTAGGTCCTTTGGAGAAGGAAAAGCATTTCCCGCTGGCAGATTTCTCCCATGCCCCTGCTCCACAAGCTCAGCTGCTCTGCCACCGCCTCCCGGGGCTGCGGAGGGCAGGGATGCGCTGCCGGCAGCACTGCCTGCCCCGGAGGTGCCCTGCCCTGCGCCTCTAATGACACCGCTCTGTTCCTCGCAGCAGCAGCAGCTGATGCTGCTATTGTTTCTTCAACAATAATACACATTTTAGACTTACTAGTCACGGAGACATTTTTCTTCCTCTCTTCCTAGTGCAGCATAAGCTACTTTGACACCCCAGGGACGGGCTTAGGCACAGCTCTGCAGTGGGTTTGGTGCCGCAGCGGTGAACCTGTGACCCCGAGCACTGCTGTGGGCATGCAAGTGAATTCTGAGGGACCAGAGGTAACTCTGGGGCTCTGCATCTTCCGCTCATCAGCTCTGCTTCAGCATCACAGCTACACCTTGTGCCTTTAGGCCTAGTTCAGTTTTCGCTTGCTAGGAGGGGAATGAATTAAAATGTTATGATCTGCAAATGTAATTAGACCTTAAGGTATAGCTTTCCCCACCAGACTGGGCTCCTCTGGGATTATTCACAGCAATTATAAAACGAACTGTGCAAAAAACTGTGAAGCAACCCATCAGCTCTCAGTTGGCTTTGAAAATGCTAGAAATTGTCCTCAGGTGTTTCGGAGGGACCTCCAGTCAGCCCCAAGTTACGGCTCATTACCATAAGGGACATATGTTTGACTTTTAGGTAAAGCACTGGCTCTATCAGATTTTAAGGTACCGGGAACATCAGACTGACACCTTTAAGCATAATAATGTTTTCTCTTTAAAGTTCAAACATGGTTTTTGTAACCATCAAAGTCAATGAGAGTTTTGTCAATGAGACTATGCTTATGTAAAAATACTACTGAAGAAGCAGTCATTTCGAGGTTTTGTATTTTAAAAGTATAAAACAAAGAGACCTTCCTTTCTACAAAGCAATAACATGTCAGAGAACTGCAGACTTATAACCCAAGGATCTATACCAAAAACCTGTGAAGGGAAAAGCTAACAAGAGGTTGTAAGAAAAGGTCGATGAAGCTGTACAAAAGGGTAAATATTCTGATGGTTTCCTCTCAAATACATTGATATTAGGTTCAGAAGGAATTCTCCAGGTATGTCTGGTGCTCAGTTTCCCAAGTAAATACTGCTTACTCCTGCTTTTAATCCAATATAAGGCCATTGGTAAAGGTCTGAGGAGTTTGTGAAAATTCACCTGAAATTTTCAATCTTTTTAGTGTGAATTCGTGCAGGTTGCAGAGCTGGAGCAACTGCTATTTCATTATACAAAATGCTAACATTAAACTTGACCGCAATTCCAGGGCATAAAACTTCAGCAGAGCCATGGAAGTGGCAGAGCAGCTATCTTCGACCTTTGGACCATCATAAATGGAGAAAGAGATGTTTGTCTGAAAGGGAGAAAGTGTTATGCTTTTGGAGGCTGTTGCTGCTGTTATTAAGGCAGCAGCCTCCTGTCAGCTGTGCTCCTCCAGCACTGGCTTGTGGGGCTCACACATCCAACAGGGAGGTACACTCAGTGGTGTAAGGGTGCAGGGGAAAATTTGAGGCAGAAACACCAAAAGATGCCTGCACCAAACCTTATTGAGGGAGACAGCTGAGAAGAGCACCCTGATTAGACCTTTCAGGTGTATAAGCTATACTGATTTACCAGCAAGAGATGCCAAAAAGCAGCCACCAAAAAGGACTGAGGAGTGATTTGGGCCGAGTGAACACCAGTATTAAGCCAAAGGACTGACTAAGTACTACCTCTGAGTCCTGCTTCAAAGAGAGGTTTTTAAGAGCCTTGAGGAGCTGGGTACAGAAAATATTAAGGAAACGCAAAGGACCAGAGACTTCTGATTTAGCTTAGGGTTGAAGGAGGTCCAAGTTTGAGGGTATAAATAACAAAGGAAGATCTAAGTCTGTAATATCCTCTGCAATCTTCTTTTTATCTCATAGCTGAAGAAGCCACTGATAATGTTTTAGTTCTGCTGAACCAAACCTCACCATATCCATCCCGGTCCTCTCCTCTTTTGCTCTCCAAGAGACACTCATTTTCCTGTCTGACTGCTGAGCATCTAAGCAGTTTTTCCCACTAACTCTGTGCTCAGGAGAGTGATGAAGCTGTGTTTTCATTCACAGCTTCAGAGCATCCCCCTGGTAGGAATACATTTCTCTTGGGTGCTGCATGCGTATCCGCTCGGTACGCTCACTGCCATCTCCTCTTGCTGTCAGAGTGGTGTTGCTATCACTGATCTATGAGTATGCTGTGATTTAAGGGGTTTCTAAAGCCCCATAGATGGAGCCGGGCAGCCAAAATGGAAAAAAAATAACTTCAGCAGTTTTGCTGCCTTTGCAAGGAGAGAGTGAGGAGAAACATGGGTCACTCTAGGGAAGTGAGGCCAAGACAGACAAAATTAAGCCGCAGCCTTAAAAAATCCACAGAGTTTAGTGCAGGTGACATTGGCCAAGTGTTTCCAGCTCCAAGTAGACAGCCCGACCTGCAGCCCAGGGTTGTGAGAGGTGCACATTGGCAGGGACAGCCCTGCAGAACAGCCAGTCACTCGGGGCCTTTGCAAAGTGCTCCGTCACGGCCGAGCCTGCAGCCGCGCTCCTGCCCACGCACCGTCCTGGCGCTGAGCGACAGTCCTTAATATCCTCCTGCACCCACGGCCCGGGGTCTGTGGCCTGGCTGGGCTCAGAGCACACAAGCCCTCAGCAGCACGCCCGGGCACAGAGCTGCTCTGGGGGTCCCAGGGGGCCGCGATGTGCCGGTGCCAGCGGGGCTCTCGGCAGCGCCGCTGCTGCCCTGGGTGCCGGGGGCACCTCTCTCCTGCGCCTCGGGCGCTGTCCCAGCGCGCTGCTGGCGGCATGTGCTGATGGCTCCTGCTCTTCATCCGCTCCGCCTGCAGAGCACAGATAATCCCCTTCCCACCTGCACAGCGCTTCACCTGCCCGGTGCCCCGAGGGAATGAAGGGAAGGATGTGGGCTGGGGCAGGGCAGGGTGGCTTTGGCACCTGGAGGGGGAAAGCAAAGGAAACTCCTTGAAGTGGATTTAAGGCTGAATTTTGCCACCAGACCTGCTTCAGAGGAGCCATAACCTGGTACCTTGTATTCCTGTAAATTCTGTGGGTTTTGAAACTGGTGAATTTGAAGCTTTCCTAATAATATAGAAAATAATTCCCACGGTACTAATGACAGCTGTAATATCATAGTTAAAATAAATAATTGGCACTTTTAAAAGCACTATGTTATTTCAACTGTGTTCTTATGATTCAGATATTTCTATGTCTATTCTATGGAATAGACATATTTTCTTTTGACACCTTTACAGGTTGGGTTCAAAATGTATCATTACGAAATATGGTCAGATGCATTAAAATTATAATTTAAAAATTACTTTTTACCCTGACATGAAAAATTTAAAGCTGATACCATGGAACAAAGTACTTTAACCTATGGGGTAAAAGGAAAGCAATGTTTTATTTTAAAAGTGAATTATTTTTCAAGAGTTTATTTTATAATGGTAGGATGACATTTGTGGACCCTTAACCAGAAATATTAGTCCTCACAGTTAATTAGCTCTTAGAGGGAATTTTGCACACCCACATTACGAATTATAACTGCTTGTTTCTGGGTTCACAGTGAGGACATCAGAGAGGAAGCAGCACCCCCCGAAACCTGTGTGAAGGCCCCTGACTGCCTTAGCTGCAGCGCAGGGGGTGGTGGGGGCCCTCCCCACCCTGCTGCTGCCCGAGCCACCGAGCCAGTGCCGGCTGGGACAGCCCCTGCTCCTCACACAGGATCCCTCCCCTGCTTCCATGGGTAACCCTCTCCACAGCAGTGCAGCCAGAGCTGCACGAAATGTGCTGAGTCAGGGTTTTTTCCATGATCACCAGCTGAAAAAAAATAAGAAAAGAGATTCTGCTTTAAAAAAGTTGCACAAAAAGGTTAACTGTGAAGGGACTCAGTGTGGGAAGCATGAGTTTGAGGAGTCATTCTCCCTAGAAAGCCGTGAGGTTATAGAAATTGGGAGAGGATTGGGATGGATGCGACTTCAAAACCATGACCAGGAAACCCACGTGAGCCAAATGGTCTCAAAGGGGGGAGACAGCCACAGCCCAGGGAATGCAGAAAGCCAGAAGAGGGTGCTACAATATCTAATTATCCAGAGAACTTTTTAAAATTAATTTAAATATTTCTCTGACGGGGCTGTGAAACCCTCCATCTGTCATGCACACAACCCAATGGCTCCTGACGGGGCACCACTGAATCCAGTTACCTCTGGGGTCATTGTGGGACATGTTACTGGGCTGCTGCAGTTTGTGTTGGAGCCTGCACCCAAGAGGAAGAAAATGCAGAATAAAGTTACCACGCTGAGAGCTGAAGTCTGAGTGGGGAGCATGTCTCTGGGCCTCATCACTTCCCTGGTCACCACTGCCTGCTCTACACGAGTTGTAGCCTTTACTGCACTGGTGGTTTCAGCGTTTGGAGGTGAGGTTTAAGGGGAGGCAGGAAAATGTTGCTTTGTTGCTGTATTTTTGCTTGTCGTGTAGTGTTACCTCCAGGTGGTTATTGCTCATACAAGCAGTGCAGCTGCAGGAATGCTGTGGTGTACTGGCCATAGTCCAGGTAATGTCAGAGATGGCTGCTTTGCATCTCATGACCCATTTTAACTCATCTGATTTAAACCTTTACCTGACCAAGAGTGCCATAAAATGTACTCATAAGACTTATATCGTTCGTTACTTCAGAAAGTGCCAAATACAGGAGGTGAGACAAGTCCCTTTGCAGACAGGGAATTGTATTTCCCTGCTGCCAGCCAGGAAGGTGCAAGAAAGGACGAAGAGCCCTGGTCCCAGTGATGACATGACACAAAAGCTAAAGTCAGGTGCATTTATAAATAGTTTCTGTAGGTGCAGGTTTAAGGTTTCTCTTCTCTGGGACACTGCAGAGAGAGTTGTTGTCCACTGAGCACCTTGCACTGGGCATCTGCAGTCTATTAACAGGAAATCTGGCAATTGAAATGAGCTTTGAATCAGTGCAATTGCCACTGCTCTTAGTAAGTATCTGTAAGCTGCTGAGAGCACAACCAGTCTTTTAAAAACGTGAGGAGAAACGATGATTTCCTGTCCTCAGGAGCTTTGCCACAGAGATAAAACAAGTCAGGCACAAGATGCAGCCTAATATTGTTTGCATGCCAGAAGCCTCTGAGCAGTAATTACAGAGATGCCTAGATGTCATAATTATTAAGAGCTGTCAGCGTTTCCATTACAATCCCCCTGTGCATGGAGCGAGCCCCAGATGCCCCAAGGCTTTTGCATCTCTCAGCTGCATCAGTTTGGCCAGTCTGGGTCCTTTCTGGCCACCCACGTGTTCCTGAGGCACCCAGGATGGGAGCCACTCTGCACCGAGGAGAGAAAGAATTGGCTGTTCCAAATTGTGCTTTAATGATGCACTCAGTTCTTGCAGACCTCAGAACAAATCCTAACAAGGAGACATTTCCAGAGGACAAGAGTATGATGTTCAAGGTGTCAAATTAAATCCCAGGTGCTCAGTCTGAGATGTCAAGCTGCTTCCATCACACAAGCCAAGTGGCACTACACAGCAGTTTCCAAATGGAGCAGGTCACAAAGCAGCAATGGAAATTGATGGGAAATACTTTTAAAGCTTATACTTTTTTCCCCTGATTTTTTACAAAGTTACAGGTTTTAGAGTTTTTATGACCAAATGTGATCTTCTATCACCATTTTTGGAAAAAATTCTAGTGTTGCAGAGGGTTATTGGAACATGGGACACTGGGCAATGTTTTTATGCCAGTTATTATATAATCAGGAGATTCAGAGACACAGGGTGAAAATAGAGTGGTTTTTCTTGTAGGACACCATGTTTCTATTCTCATTCTGTTATAGCTCACACTTGAATAAATGTGATTTAATGCATACTACCTTATAAAGGTAGTATTTTAAATCATATGTTAAAATGGACTTATGAAAAAGAAATCTGGTTTCTTGGTTTTGGTCTGTTTGTTCCTCCTGTGAACTAAATGCAGCTTTTTCTCCATGGTAATTTACATTGATAGCAGTACAGCAGTACAGTTCTACAGTCAGTAGAACAAAATGTTACAATACTAGGGCAATATGTGGCAAATAAGATGCTATTGAACCTAGCAAATATGTTAAATACCATGGAGTCATAACCAGAAACTGCAGACTCCCTTCCTTTCTGGTCCGTAGGGGAGAGAGAATCCTGGCACAGACCTGGGGAGTCTCTTCAGCATTGCTCAGAGCATCACATCAAGTCCAGCACTCACATGCACCCCAGCAGAATCTGTTGTTATCTGGGGGAACCTGCTTTCATTACCTCAGTAAGTCCAAAAATAACAGGAATATTAGGAGCTCTTAACCAAAAGGCATCAATCTGAAACCACAAAAACACTAACTGGTTAAGAGAAAACCAAATATTAGAAATCCCTTTTGGATTGCCCAGGGAGAAGCACCTGTGGGGGGTTGTTTGTGTTTTGAAATGCCATGTTATTTTAGGGGGAGATTATTTATTTGTCACTAGTCAACAACTGCCTCAGCAGCGTGACTTGCATTTGTGAGCAGTTTCCTGCGTCAGGATCTGAGCCCTGGCACTTGCTGGGGCCATTCCTAGCCCAAAGCTGTGAGGTGGGGGTACAGCCACCCTGCCGTGTTTCCCAGGCGGAAACGCTGGCCCCTGGATCTGAGAGCTGTTGGGTGATGCAAGTAGACGTGAGGGCTATCAGCGCTTTTCTAGTGCCTGCTCTCTGCAGGCACCACGCAGGGAATTGAGAGGCAAAGACATCCTGCAAGTGTCCATTTCAGCTCAACCTAATTGGCTGTGGCCTTTCAATCAGGCACTTCATGAAGACACTTAGGAGTGCACCTGCTGCTCTTCTGCATGGGCAAACTGGAGATGATTTGAGCCACAAGTTAAGAAGGGATGGGCCACCCCACTGCCATAATCAGCCCTCATCAATCACCACGTTCAGCGTGGACGCAGAAAGGCTGAAGTGCAGCTAACAAGACTTTGTCAGTTAAAAGCTGGAGCTGAGGGTATCACAAGTGTTAAAACACTCTATTTACTATACGTGGAGGTAAAGCAATCTATATCCCAATCGCTGGAGTCATTTGAGGCTCGCAGTTTGCTGACAAATGTGGATGGACAGATATGTAAAGATGATGCGTCATGAGCTCTGCTGATGAGTTTACAGCAGAAGCCTCTGAATTCACATCAAATGTGTCAAAGGGTGACAGAACTACATCACACAAACCCTGGCAGTTTAATTTGGTGTCAGCTATTAGTGTTGACTTTCAGCACTATTGCCGCTCAGTGTTTCTGCCAGCAAGGTGACACAGCCTCCAGATTGCTAAATTTCTTTGTTGTAAGAAATAGGGTTTGCTCACTGCACAGTAGTCCTCTAATAGAGGAAATCCAGAAGGTCAGAAAACTATTTTTCCAGGCTGCAGCACTCCATTTTGTGACCTAGACTTTTCATTACATTATTTTTGGTTAAGTATTCGATTGTGTCACTACACGAGGAAAATATCTGTGTCTTGGGTTTTTTAATTATTCTCAGTTGTTTGAAAAGGTCTTATTCATGTTACGGGCTCTGCTCAGGGATGCTGGAATTTACCAGATGTACTGAAGGACTGGGGAAGTGTGGAAGGCTTTGAGAACTGAGTTTCCCAATCAAAACATTTTTCAAGGCAAGGTGTTGGTTTAATGTGTTTTGTTCATCAAACACTTCCTTGGGAGATGGTTTGGGAGTCTGTGGGTAGACCCAAAATGGAAACACCACTGCTTCTCCTTCTTCTATCTCTTCTCAGCTATTGTTGCTAACCTTGAAAAGAATTTGAAAAAAAAAAAAAAAAGGAATAAAGTGGAGTAGAAGGGGGACAAGTGGGAAAACAAAAACTACACTACTTGAGAACAGGAAAGGTTTAATGGGAAATGCACCCAAACCCAACACATTTCAAAATGTGTCATGTAGAACAGTTTCCTTTATAAACAGAATAGAGTGGGCTAAAAGAACAGTTGTGACTTCTAGAAAGACTTTGAGTGTTTGGTATCCGGTTGTATTTCTGTAAAAATGTCCAGTGTGAACACAGACATACCCAGACACTGCTCCAGGAGTGCCTCCTGGGCTCCCGGCGGGGGATTGGCTTTGGTGCTCCCAAAGATGGAGATGAGAAAATACAGCTCCCATTGCAGGGAGAGTGTTTAATACACACTCTCTATCATTCACCAGCGCAAGTTTAAGCAGCACATAAGCCACTTTGACACAGCAATAGATCATTCAAAAACAAAACCTGTGCACTCTGCAGCAGGCATGGGTGGATAGATAGCTCATCAGAGGGGGAGAGAGTCTTTCATCAGCTGCCTTTCACCGGGTGATGACAATAATCATTTCAACACAGAGTACACAACCTAGAGTGATGAAGGCAGCAGAACACATCTGGCCTGATCTCTTTAATACCGAATATTTTAAAAACCTGAGAACATTTGTCGGCGTGGTTCAACACAATGCCTGAGCCATAGGAGAAGGAGTTACATTTATTAAAAGAAGAGCCAAGAAAAGGAAGACAAACTGTTTGTGACAGAAAAGCACAGTTCGTGCTGCATGCAGTTCTGACCGTGCTAGTAACTTCACACTGGGGATGTTATAAGGTCAAAAAATTTTTACAGCTTTGAGCATCTGATCCAAAACTGACCAAAGTCAGTTCATTGCAGTCCCATGCATGTCAGTAAGCTTTGGCTTGGGACTCTGTAGTTACATCAACCGTGTGCTGTTCTACACAGCAATATTCAGTCCTGAGATTGTGCTTGTCCTCAGGGTACAGCAAAATGCTGGATAAACGTGGCCAGCATCACTCCTGTGGGTCCCCAGGTGGGAAAAGGACGCAGAGCAGCGAACTTGATTAACCAAGGCCACCCAGCAGATTCAGGGCCAAGCCACAGGCCCTGGGCCTGGAAACAGGAAAACTCTAAGCCCTGAGGTAGCATTCAAGTACATTTGGGTTGTTTCCATCCCCAAAGCCAGCTGCCACATCTGGGGGGGCTTTACCAAGTGGTGTGTTATTTGCTGGCAGCTCACAAGTCCCATACCTGTGCAATCCCACATGAGAACTTCACATGGATACCTCCCAGACACAGTGTTGATGAACATTTTTGGTCTAGAGCTCAAGGACTCTTTCCTGCTTGTCCACTCCATTCAAGCAGCACAAATAGGAAATAAAGACGTCATCCAACTTCTGTGCTAGCCCATAAAGGACTAGGAGTATGGGAGAAAAGGCTGTGTGACGGGACATAGGGGTATGTGCTTCCTCTGCCATTCAGAGCTGCTGATATGCACGGGAAACAGCCTGTCAAGGGTAGGAGATCATTTCTTAGCATCTGAAGGAGCCTGGGTGGGTGCCCACACAAAGCTCCCATGACATATTTTTTCTTTCATGTGAGGTACAAACAATGTCCAAAAAAAACCTCTGTTTGCATTCAAGTTAAATGTAATGGGTATAATTTTGATTCTTGATGGTCTTCCAGCAAGTAGGAGAACCTCAGCAAGTCTAGAGATAAAGCCCTAAAATAGAGCAAAATTATGTCTTTGTTTTTCCAAGGATTTTTTACAGTATCATCTATATACAAACCAGTTCTCTGCTCAGCAGCAGTTTTTCATTTTCTGTATTTGACACAGAGACTCTATTAAAAGCCCTCTGCACAGTTAAAGATGGATTTAAAATGGATTAAAAATGAATTAAAAATGAATTTGTGTATTAACATGTTGGTCAGGAAAAAAAAAAAGGAATGGAGAAGGGCATAATAAACAAGACAATATGAAGAAACAAAGCTAATTGCCAGCCTGGGAGAGCCATGCAGCACATTCCTAGTAAGCTGTCTGTCTTAAACCCTCTGGATCAAAAAGTGATTAATCCTACAGACAAATGTAGCCTTGATGGTAGAGATACTCAAAATCCCCTAAACAGAGCGATGCAGTGTTATACTTACCATTCTGAAGGCCTCAATTAAAGGGTCTTTAACTTCAGCCTTTCCCATTATGTTCCCTGATGTACCAGGAAGCCCCCTCCTCGTGGCAATCTACTCTGAGCCTCAAAAAATGCCTGATGCCAAGGTTTCCTGGAAAATAGCTTTTTTAAAAAATGAAAGCTGCTTTCCTGTTTAAAAAAATAAAGATAGTTTTTGGCTGTCTCTGCTGGGTTATTTTATTCAGCACATCTCCTATCTGGCTTATTACGCATTGCGTTAAGTGAGTCCTTTCGGGCTCATCGCTGCATCACTGGTGCAATGCACTAAAAGGCTTTAGAAAACACATCACACTAAAAGTATGGGTGCTAGAAAGCGCTCTTGGCACTATTTGGCAAAGGGAGGGGAAGTCTTTATCCAAGCCAGGCAGCAGTTAAACAGTTTGCTGCCTTGCCAAATCCCAGCCTCCCGGCCCCGGCCCTGCCGTCCGGCACCGGGCACAGCACACCTGGGCAAACTGCAGCCAGGCTGTGGGTGAGGGAGGGCGCCCTGCTGGCACTGCTGCTTCTCCCCGCTGCACTCCTGCGGGGGCAGCTGCCGAGGAAGGGGTTTGCTGGTGGCTCCGGGCTCTCTTGGATGCCTCTCAGTTATTCTCAGCCTTCAAGAAATGCTCAAAACAAACTTGCTAATACAGTGAGCGAAAACAGAAGTATGAGGGAAGTCTAAGCGAGCACCTTTATTGATTGAAAAATTAGGATGTGAATTACGTGGCCATGCTGGGGCCACTCAGAAATATAAGTCTTATATGTCCAAGTTCAGGGGACGTGAGTAAACAGCCACAAAAATGGGGAGATTCAACCCCATATATTTTTTGCCAATGTGAGAGATAATCAGTATGAAAGAAATGTATCCTTCAAATGTTTTGCTCCATTTGCCAACTGAAACCAGAATTCTGACGCTTGCAAGTGAGATCCTTGCTATGTACAGTGCAAGACCTGAACTTCCCTGCAGCACTGTGCTATTTCACATCCCAAACACTGCTCATCTACTGAACCAACCGGAAAAGACAGTGGTTCCCAGGGGAGGAGGGCAGGGAGTGAATACCTTCCTGACCCCTACAGTTGCTCATTTTATGCCGTGAAACATGAAATTTGATTACTCTTATCATTAGCTTAGCTCACATAGCTACAAATGTTATTAGTAGCCATAAAATTATTGAGGCCCTTTTAAAATCCATTTTTAAAGAGTGTGTGACATGTATTAGCAGATCTGAAACCCTGATTTCAAATACCCTCACTCAAACATCAGAAACAAAATGTCGAGCTAAGCAACAGTGACAGGGCTTGAGACGTGCTAATGAAGAGTGGTGCCATTGCCTAAGAGAAACATTACACATTATTAACACATTAGCCCGCTAAGGCACTGTGCCAGCTGTAATAAGCAACCAATTTGGCATGCTAACTTGGATACACAGGACCATTCAGAAAATCTTCATTCTTTTTTTCCTCCTCAGTGACAAACACGTGGCACAACCTGTTCCCATGTCACTAATGCCCCGAAAATCTGCTTAGCTGGGCCCTAATTCCTGTATACAGTTGGTCACTACACTATTAATACTTTGACACCGGTCTAGAAGCGGCGAGGTCCAGTTCACAAATTGGCTACATATATTATCTGTGCATGGGAGTGTGGGAGGGATAAATCATATTCATTATTCACATTCATGAAATTCCAAACACATGGGAAGTACTGATGGTGTCCTTGGGGAACAAGAAACAGCTTGTCAGAGATATCCAAGTAAAAGGGGTGCAAAATCAATTATGAAAGGAGGTGTTTCCTGCTCTAACAAGCTAATTACTGTACATCAAGTCACAAAGGGAAAACTGATGCTTTTTATTTTTTTAATGGAGGTGCTGTCAGATTAAATCAACTTGGAAGGACGGCTGGGTTTAATGTATTCCCTCAGCTGATGCTCTCTTTAACACATTTACATATGCAAACATGTTAATGTTCTGTCAGAATCCGTGAAATAGGGCTGACAGGGCAGAACCTAACAAAACAGTTACGTGACCCTGCCCCTGCAGCTTATTTATGTCATTTACATACGCTAGTAACTCCAGCTCACACTGAGAGTGATTGGCTTGGGAGTCACCACTGTGAAAGCGGGAGCATCTCAACAGGGAAATGACACATCCCTGCTGCTGGAAAGATCCATTTTAGGAGACAAACCAAACGTATAAATTGCTAATGAACTATCCCTTCCTGTCCAGCACAGCTAGCAAAACTGCAGATGGTTGATTCCTCCTGGGATAATAGGTGAAGCTGGGGTATTCGTTAGATGGCTTCCAGGTTATCTGCCAGGAGCAAACAGCCCTGTCATGCCTCCTTTTCCACAGCAGGAATCAGAGCAAGGGGTATTTTCTGCCCACCTCTCCCAGCCCCTCGGCCAGCCTGCACCCATCGGGGCTCACTGGTTTTTCTCAGGGCTCCTGCCCCCGTGCTTGTCCAGGAGAATGCAATGCTTCTCTGCATCCCTATATCCATTTCTCCATCTGTCTCTGCCTTTTCTTACAGACCCTCAAGCCTGCAAAATCTTGCAGTCAGCAAAACCTCCCTGTGCACACAAACCTTCATGCTGGGCAGTGATGCTCACCTGTGTTAGGGGTCGAGGCACTAACGTTTCCATTCACTGCTCTCCAAAAGATTAATTGTTTTCATGCAACCATCTGCACTGGAGGCCAGGGGTTACACCCTGCCCACAACGATACCGTGTACGAGCAAATACCCAGAGAGCTGTGTGCAGATGAAGGCTTGCACTGCTCAGCATCCAGCTGCTCCCCCAGCATGACGCTTTCTGCAGCACCAGGCCCGGGTGGCAGGGAGGGTTTGCATTGCCTGAAGTGCCCGAGAGCCCTTGCCCCAGGCACCAGCCAGCTCCCTGTCTCTTCCAGCAAGCACTGGCCTCAGCGCAGTGCCAGGGCTGCAGGGGCTGCTGGATCAAAAACAGGTTCTGTCACCCACGCACCTCCAGGGCAGAGAGCCAAACCCAGCCTCAGGTCTCAGTATCTCATCAGAGTGGGCTTGGCAGAAAGCAGCTTCAGTGCTTTGACCACCCCAAAGCTGGCAGGCAAGCCCTGGCAGACAGCCAGCTTCCAAGGGAACGGCGCAGGCTGTGCTCTGTCCGGCTGCAGCTCTGCTGGCCAGCCTGTGCAGGCTCCAGCGGGGTGGAGCACCCACCTGTGTCAATCTGTTCCCACCTCCGAGCTGACTGGAGCTGAAAGACAGATGACCTGTTATATATTTTCTTACTTTTAACTATTCCACATGATCGGAGTTTTTCTGGGATAGAGATGATAGGTGCACTCTTGGAGTCTTTATCAGGGCCAGGTTGTCACTGGTCCCTACAACACCAGGGGTACTGGGGAAGATTAGAAGGAGCAATCAGATTTCCATTTGTGCAAAGCCAAGGCAGAAGAAATTTCTGTTCTTAGACGTGGTAACAAGCTACTTTCCCTTGTAGTCAATGGGCAAAGCCTTGGTTTAAAAGAGCTGGAGCATCTCCCACTGCACACCACCCACCTACAGAGCCAGCTCGGACAGAAAGTTGTATTTTCCAGGAGGTGTTTCAGCTTGGACACTATCACATTGCTCCTTCAAAAGAGGAATGTAATCAAACTCCTTACTCAAGCAAAACTGCCAGCATAGCTCCATGTGAATGCAAAGGGAGTAAGGATTCAAAACCTGGTCTAAGATGGGGCAAACACCTGTTTATTTGCCTGTTGTCTTCTCTCCTACTGAGTAAGCATAGCCAATGCTAGGGAGACCATGTCGTTCATAAAATGGATTGATATCCTTGAAGCTGTTCAGCTCCTTCTTGAGGAAAATGCACAACCTGTGTCTTACGCTCAGATGGATTCACTCACTTGTGGAATTTATCCCTTGATACCATTGTCTGACACGGGCTTTCCTTCACACACACATCTGCAGACAGCAATTTCCTATTACAGATGCTGCCCATCACCTCCATGTTCCTTTCTTCCACCCACAAGGAATTCAGATGTAGGCACTTCAGAGCAAACAGGGACAGCCAAGGGAAGTCTGGCCCCAACTTGCCTGTGATTTAGCACAGACCCAGGAGCACCTCATGGAGAGGGCAGAGTCCAGCCAGCAGTCCTGGCCAGCACACTGTGCCCGATGCTGTACAACAGGGCCCTTTTCTCCAGACTCCATTTTCCTGGTGCTCCCAGGCAGTGCTCTGCACAAACAGGAATGGTGATGCTGTTAATGATGAGGGGCATTCCCCATAGGGAGGTGGGGTGGCTGAAACCCCAAAAAATTCACCCCAGAGCAGCATGCATCCTTGCAGGCAGATGGGAGCTGATGCTGTCAGATGCACTGTGCGAGGGCAAGGGGCAAGTGGAGAACGAAGGAGTGTGGGCTGCAGGCTGTGTCAAACCCTGCCTTGCCACACAAGGTCCCCTTGCTCTTTCATGGCTGGAGTAGATGACTTGGGCCTCTGGGAGCTCTCTAAAGAGCCTGCATTGGCCCCACTTGCTAAGATGCACTGTCCAGTGAAGTCTGTCCCCTCGATAAAGGAGAAAATGGAGAAGATGGAGACATCTGCTGGGAAGCTGTCAGGTTTATTAGATACATGCGGGTTTGGGGACGGAGCACCTAGAGGATCTCAAGGAATCCGAGCTCAAAGAAATAAAGGCAACTTCAAAAGACACGACCAGACCAGCAGAATCACTTAACAACAGTAATTTTTTGCGGGAAATACAATTGAAAACACCTGAGAATCAAATCGGGATTCAGCCTATCCCCCTGCCTGGAACTGCAGCTGCTATTGATTCTGGGCATTAGATCTTAGGAAAGCTCCTCTGTAAACTCCTGACACTGGCCATTACAAGCGATCCCAGATGTGGAAGGATTTATGGGATCCCCACACCTTAAAATATGCACAGATTAAAGACTGTGCTAGTTCTAAAGCTAGAGGGAGATAGTGCTCGCTCCCCCTCCTCGTCTCGATGCTGGGTGTCACAGAGGTGCCACTGGCCGGCAGGGGCAGAGGGGGCTCAGTCTGAGGACCATGGAGCCATGGCAGCTCATGGAGGTGGAAAAGCACATCTATAAACACTCTATAGCAATCCATGTGAGATGACTTACTGTCTCTATCAGGAAATCTGGTACAAATCACAAGGCAGTAATTTGCCGTTAATAATCCTTACCCAGGAGAGCCCTTTGTCATGACTTGAACCACCTTGCCAGGGCACAGAGGAGGGGTGGGCACGCCTTTGTCACCAGCTGGAGGAGAACAGGTTCTGACAGGGTGCTGTAACCTGCTGGAATTCCTACATGCCCCACACCAGCATTGCAACTTTTAATTTCATCTCACAGCTCTCATCCAGAGATCCCAAGGCAGAAATGGGGATGCTGAGGGATGGAAAGAGTACTTGTAGACATTGCAAAGAATAAAGCAACCTGGTCCACCTTCCACCCATTCCAGTGCCCCTAATACCAGGGAAAAAAATTGTATTGACTCAAGTCAGGAGGAGATCAGCCCCTTTGTGCTGCCAAAATGGATGAGGCTGTTCACAGTGGTAAATACCAGGTCAGCTGCATTCAGAGAAGGTGGTTTTTCTTCTGTGGCAAAAGACAGGAGTGTCTCCTCACTGTGTATACCTGTCAGTGTCACTGCAAACAGCAGCATCACCAGAAGGCAGTTTGCTGCTATATAATTTTCTTGTTATTTTTCTTTAACAAAACAGTAGTCTTTAAAGTAAAAAAAAAAAATAAAATCTACCTGGTTGGAAAGCTGAGTGTGTGGCAGTTGGTGGGGTTTGATTTTGGACAGTGAATAGAGAAAAGCAAGCTGCCAGCTTGTGTTCACACACATCTCTGAATTGTCTGTGAGATCTCAAAACTAATGATCGATATGTTGTCTGTTGTGGTAAACAGACATTTTTAAAAGATTCTTGCTTCATAGTCCACAGAAGAATTTGATTTCCATGCCTATTAAATAATGATAGATTTTATGACAGCAAATGTAAGATCTGTCATGTGACTGGCATCAACTTTTGCTGATAATCCAATATCTGACCCTATAGCAAAGTAGCCAGTGTTTCACATCTCCAGTGCAGCACCCACCCTGCTTTTACACCCTGATGGGCTGCACTCTCCCTTCTCCCAGGACCTTCCCAGTCTGCTGCCAGCTTGTCCTGGGCGAGGGAGAACGAGAGAGCACAAAAACACACCAACATTCCCTGTGCTTCTAAATAATTGAGCGATGAGGGTGTGAGGGAAGCATCACAGATTTGCAGGATCATTGCAGGCAGGATGTCATCTCCTGTTCTGTGTGTATTTTGATGTAGGGGTTGATGTCACATTCCTGTGTGTGCTCAAATAATGACACCCGTGGTTGTTCTCGTATTTTCTTGACACACCTCGCACAGCAGGAGCCTTTGTCTTACCACACCGTGCTCTGTGCTTGGTCAGGGGCTATCAGGAAGGATGTGAGCTCACGGTGTGCAGTGGTACACGGTGTCTGCCCCAGGGATGCACCAGAGCACCAGGGCACTCTTCTTTAGAGGAGATCTTCACTTTCTGCTAGCAGGTGAGACAGTCAGCGTAAGCAACAGATATCCTAAGCTTCTCATTAACAAACTAACAGAGCTCAGAAACAGAAAGGCAACTTCCCAAGACCTGCTGCTTCATGTGAGTGGCATTGCTGCCACACAAATGCCTTTAAAATGCCAGACCAAGCCTCAGCTGAGCTGTTTGGAGCCCCACAAACTCCTGCCCTATGCCGAGTGACACTTCCTTTTGCTTCTTCAGCCTCTAAGGTGAATAACTTGAAAGACTGTTACAGACAAGAGTTTCAAAGAGCCGCTCAAGCCCTTCAGAAAAACAAAGCTCTGCGATCATTAACAAACACTTGTGATATGTTACCACGTTGAAAGAGAAAATTACTGCCCTTCAGCAGCAAACAGTGAGAATATCAAACATGAAAATCTACCAAACGTACCAAATGCTGATGTCATGAGGGGTATAAAATCTGTCCTGGAAATGAAGAACATGGGGAGTTCACTTGCTAGGTATAATCCCACTGAAATTATAAGTGTTGTGGGTTTTCATGAGACAGAGGAATTTGTTTCCGTTGAAAGAGAATGAAAACTCATTCTTCATTGCCTTGATCCAAAGTCAGGAACCTCTCCATCTCTGAATAGATGTGAAATCTGCTCCAGGCAGAGCAGCCCAGTGTCAGGTGATGTGGCCAGAGACCTCTGATTTGGGGCACTGTGTCAGAATCCTCCTAGGCAGAAGCCACAGTTCAATCTCTGCCACAGCTTAGCTTCTTAACACACCCAAAACAAGGAGGAAGGCTATCAGGGAGACTCTGCAAAATGAGTCAAACGTGACAAGACCCCCTTCTGGACCCTCAGGGCTCCCCTGAGGGAGGAAGGGGCAGGGAATGAGATGCTCAGATTGCCCTAGCCACTTCTGGGGCAAACATTTACTTTAGATTAAGTGGCATGTAAAGAAGAGAGGAGCCCTCTCTGGCCGGCTGCTAGGGCTGATAGTTAAATATTTATAATGTCCAAATTAGCATAGTGGAAACTCAATTCATCAATTTGTTCTAGTCTGTTTGTAAGAAGGAGAGGGGGTGTCGGGCACCCTGCAGGAGGTGCAGCGGTGGGTGGGCAGGGCGCGTGTGCTGCCTCCAGCGCGGGTCGGCAGCGTGGCTCCCTGCTGGCCCTGGCTTGCTGCCCTGCCTTACCCTTTTCCCGGGGTCAGGGGAGAGGCCGGCTGTGGGCAGGGCTGCGGGGATCCCTCCTCTCCCCCAAACCCACCTGCCCGGGGGGCAGCCCCAGACTACCGGGAAGCTGCGGGGAGCAGCCTGGTCAGGCAGCGCCAGCCTGGGGCTACCCGGGTGGGGGCTGCAGAGGGGAGGGGGCTGCCCTGGAAGGGTTAAGGCTTTTCAGGCCAAAATCCCCCAACAGAAGGCAGGGTCAGCCTCGGAGCTGAAATCTAAGTGCTAATGACTGATGCCCTTCACCCCTCCGCTGCCTCCAAAGGCGAGTGCCCTGGATGAGCCGGGGCCGGAGAGCATTTAACATTTGAACTTCTTCTCGTCTGCGAGGCAGCAGGCCGTTGTGCGCGGGGTCGCTGACCCCCAGCCCCGCTCCCCCCAGCCCCTCAGCTGCCTCCCAGCCCTAATTGAATGACAGATGGTCAGCGGCAGGGAGAGGGCAGGAGCGCCGGGGGCATGGGGCCCTGCTCCTGCCCACGCAGCCCCCTCGCCGGCCGCCCTGGAGGCTGCCTGGCACCCCGACCCCGCAGCCACACACCGGGGGACACGGGGCAGCGCGCGGGGCTGGGCTTGGGTGCTGCGCTGGGGACATCTCGGGGCCAGCGGCGGCTCACGCCAGCCTGACTCCAGCCAGCACCTCACCAGTCCTTCTCATCCCTCTGCCACACGACAAAATATCACTAAATCCGTGGAGACCTGACCAGTACAGAGTGCCCAAGGCCTCCCGCTGCTCCTGGCAGTGCCAGAACCGAGGCAGGCAAGGAGCTGGGCTGAGCTGCCGAGGCTCCGTGGGGACATGGGGCAGCCACAGGAAATCTGGGCAGGGGAGGCACAGCTGTGGGCGGCCCCTTCTCCTGCCTGCGCCCCCGGGGGCTGCGCTCGCTCCCTCCCGTGCCTCTGACCGGGGCTTCTGGACACGTCCTGCCCTGGGAGGAGGATGCCACAGGTGACAGGAAGGGCCTTACAGCAACCGCCAAGGGCTCTCTGGAAATGGTGCTCAGTGGGGCCAGGCTGCCCCTGCCTCCTGCCTGCAGCCTGCAGCCCTGCCAGCTGCCTTCCAGGCAGAGCTGGGGGTCCAGGGTGTGCCCTCGGGGAGCAGAGGCTGTGCAGGCGCAGCCCCCGCGCCCCCGCTGCAGCCCGCTGTCCCTTTAACGGAGAGCCGTGATTCCCACAATTACTGGGATTACAAGGAAAGGGTTATCGATTTGCAGCCTGCACTGTGTGATCAGCGCCCGAGCGGCCCCCCCCCCAGCCCACCTCTCCTACTGTAAGCACGAAACCATTTATAAATGTTTTATTTCACTGATCGCCTCACCCTTGCTGCATAATAATAACCCCGGCAGCACGGCGATATATTCTCTCCACTCCCCCTCTCCCCGCGCCCGCAGCCTGCAAAAGGCACCAACGTGATATGCAGCAGCCCCTGATTTGTGTGTATGTTTTAATTACCGCCGGAGAAACCTGTACACAAGCATAAAAAAGGGTGAGGGAAAGGGAGAGCAGGCCCAGACGGCGGAGGCAATGGCAGCCTAATGCACCGCTGGCTGACAGCGACTTCCGCTCAGGCACCTTCTCCAGATCGAACCCTTCGATTGTAACTGAAACAATTTGCATACTGATTCCTCTCATAGCCTCCCGATCCATAACCAGCCAGGCAGCTATTCAAATGCAAGTAGCATCCCTAAATGCAAGGCTAGACTGACCAAAATGCGCTGTCCTGCAAGCAGGAGGAGAAGAAAAACCCCTTGATTATTATTTCTATTTTTGTTCCTTTTAACCTTTAAAAGATTTAGCTGGAAGCTGTTGGTTTATGGCTGGGGATGTAAGGGAAAGAATTGATCCTGACCTGGACTTAAAGATGGAGCAAAATGGGGCGCTGAAGAGATTTTTCGTTGTGGTTTTTTCTTTTTTCTTTTTCCTATTTTTATTTTTACCTGAGCCACAAATGGAGGCTCTTTGGGGGGAAAGAGAGTCTATCCTCTCTCCCGTTCCCTTTCTCCACCAAAACCATCTCAGCTCCTGCAGACCCAGGGAATACACAAATTGCTGCCTGTGCCTCTGCCTCTGGTGCCTGTTGGGCTGATGAAGATCGTGTAATTCTGGCTGTAAATTCTTGCGTTTAAGTTGGTCCAATAAAAGATCTCTCCTACACCTTGTGAGGGTTTGGTGCTTTATTTTTTTAACGGGACTGGCGTGGCAGCCGCGGCGTTTGCCTTTTTCTTTTTTTCTTCTTCTTCTTCTTCTTCTTNGCAGCGCAGGCTGCGGCCGCTGCCCGCCGGCGCGTCCGAAAGCGGGAGCGGTCCCGGAGAGCTGGCAGCCTCCATGTTTGGGGCTGTTCCTTGCTAAATTCACCGTGAATGTCCCCGAAATCGATGCCGATAATTTTCTGCTAGTAAGGGCCCCGCTTCTATTTCAGTTGGGCTGAGCAGCGGTGCGACGGCCATTGCGGGTCGGGGGATCGATTGCGAGCAGGTTCCTCCGCAGGTTCGTGCGCTGCAGAGCCCAGTCGCACGGATTCCCGAGCGTGTGCCTGCCGGGTCGCTGTACGCGGGAATAAACGATAGGGATGCGTAGATATTTTATTATTTAGCGGCAGCTGAGGGAAAGCTTTTAGAATGCCGTGGAGCTGGCTGGCTCTTCGTCCCTCTAAAATTCCCGTTTGCCTTGGGCTACGACCTGTTATTTGACCTTTAGACACCCCGGAAGATAGCTGAGTTTTTCTTTCGAAATAGAACTAAACCGACGTGGTGGGAGGACTTCGCCAAGGGGAGCCGGGCCCGGCCCCGGGCCGCCCGGGGCTCGCCCTGCCCTCGCGGGGGTGCGCGAACGGGGAGAGCTTTCGGGCGGGGGCCGGGGCTGAGCCCAGGGTGACACGCGCTCATTTTGATTTCATTTGAAGACATTTGATGGTTGTAGATCTTTCTCTGGTTTGTTGCATCACCACAGCTCACTCCTTAAAACAGTAATTCAAGATGTAAGTAAAAGTGTTTTCATTTTTATTGATCCTGCTAACATCTTTCATTACCCAACACGTAACCACAACAAATGATTGCTCATTTGATACGCAGAATTTTATCGACGCTCTCCCAGGCCGGGGCGCGGATCCTAAATCCCGGCGGCGCTAGGCGCGGTGCTGCGCGGCCGCGTAGCGGCCAGGACGGGAGGGCGGGCGCTGCCCGAGCCCCCGGCCGCTGCCCANAGCGCACCCCCAGCTTGCGCCGGGCCCGACGGAGCGGCCCGGGGGTGCGGGGGCTGCCCGGGGGTCGGGGGCTGCCCGCCGCCCCTGCCCGCCGCGTTCGTTCCCTCGCAGCGAAACCCAACAAGTAGCGGGAGGAGAAGCGGCCGCGCCGCCGGCCCCGCGCCGCCTCGGCCGCCACACGCCCGGCAGCGCCGGCAGCCAGGCGGCCCTTAGCTCTCCTCTTCTCCATCACATTTTTTAAAAATACACTAAAGAAATATTTTTAAAGGGGAATTTAAAAAAAAAATACAAATAGAAATCACCAAATCTCTGGGGCTAATAGAGAACACCGAACGA
Organism: Melanocharis versteri; assembly: GCA_013397845.1. Taxonomy (NCBI): domain Eukaryota; kingdom Metazoa; phylum Chordata; class Aves; order Passeriformes; family Melanocharitidae; genus Melanocharis; species Melanocharis versteri. The sequence goes on from VZTG01007483.1 coordinate 579,271, forward strand.
TTTGAAACCGCAGATCCTGTTTTATTTACACGATCCCTTTCAGCTAACGGCGTGAAAGGTTTTTCAGCCACCAAACAAATGCTACTATTTTAACTCTCTTTGAGAATATTATTTTTGCCCTTAATACTAGAATAGAAGGCAGGTTTATGAAGGAGAGGCTCGAAGAATTGGTTTCGATGCAAGAGACCTACAGTGAAATTAAACTAGGTGGATTCTTTATTAAATGATTTTCAGTCTTCTGTGGTTTTATGAAAATAAAAGGGAGCACTTTGTCATTTTTAACAATGTAAGTAGCCAATAAATCTAATTTTCACATTGATTTCTGTAGGAATTAAGTGATATCTACACTATCTGCTGTGAATTGTTTTTGGAAACAAGTGCGACTTTCTCCTGGAGGAAGCTGTTTTTTAAAATAATAATAACCAAATTTTTTTTTAAAAAAAGTACTTCTTAAACCACCAGGTTTTTAAAGTAGGGGGAAAAATTATCTATGAGATTGATCGTGTATATCTGAGACGGCATCTAGACAAAGAGTTTTATAAAATGCGCCAAGACAGGCAAAGGAAGAGCATTGCATGGAAAAATGTCTAATACGAATAATTACAGAGGCGAAGAGTTTACAGAACCCTCGGTCTGGCGTCTGGGGAAGGGGGAAAAAGGATTAAAAAAAAAAAAAAAAAAAGCGAGGGGCTATATTCGCTCATACACGTAACTAATAAAGATCTCAGCTGAGGAACCCAGGGCGCTGCGAGCAGCGCTGCCAGATTAAAACGTGTCCCTGACTTAATTGCTAACTCGGTGCCACGTGCTGCCTGCGCGGGCAGGTGCCCTTCCCGGGGCCCTGGCAGAGCATCACCTCTGTGCTCCGGCCGGGGATTTAACAGCACCTTTCCCTAAATAATACCGCAGATGAATAGTGTTCACCAAAGCGCTGTCGATCCCCATTGTGTTACCGTCCGTGGGTTTGGACAGCCCGGGCCGCTGTGACCTCAAGGATTACTTCTGTTTCGGGGTACCAAGGCGCGTCCTTGCGGGCGAGGGGCGGCGGAGAGGGCAGGAGCCCCCGCGGCCCTCCCGGGGCCGGCCCGATGCGGGGAGGGAGGACCAGGGCAGCAGCGGCCCGGCGTGGGATGGGCCGCGGACCCCGACGGCGGGTCCTGCCCGCAAACACCCACTCCGCGGGCGGGAAGGCTCGGCCCGGCCCCGCGTGTCTGGGGCACGTCGTGGGCGGCGGCTCCTAGGGAGGAGGAGCGCGGCTCCTTCCCTTTCTCCTCCCTCCAGTTGCCCCAGCTCTGCCCGGCGGAGGAGCGGGGCCAGCCGTGTCCAGGGAGGTTTCCGCGGGCCATCGGCCGGGCAGAGCCGGCGGCGGTGGCCGCCAGGAGCGCGTCTTTTGCGCCCCGGGAGTGTCTTCCTGCGGGTTTCCCTGGGCATCCTCGCAGGATCTGAAGCCCAGGGTTGCAGCCCGTCGCGCCGTCACCGCGTGTATCATGCGTGGATTGTGCGTGGACCACACACCCTCCTGGGGCCGGGAGGCCGCCCCGGCGAGGGGCAGCACCCGGCCGGTCCCAGCCTGCCTCCGAGAAGGCGGCAGTGTAGAGTTCAAACGCATCAAACTATCAGAAGTCATTTATCCGGTTTCATAAATAATGTTCTTATTATCTCCAGCCCCCTTAATTCATGCTCCTGTCCTCTTGATTGCGGGGTTTCAGCAGATAAAAAGTTTATAAGTTGGTCAGGTTCTTGTTTTCCTTTTTCCATCATTAACATCATTAATATAAGCTATCAATAACCCTGTCGTTTGGAGCATAGCTTCACAGTATTGATCTGCGCAGCTATTCATCTCTGCCATAGAAGACACGGAATAATTTTCGCATTACAGTAGCTTGGATTTGCTTTTAATTCATATTTAAAGCTGCAACTGGCTCTGTGGAGCTCTCTGCGAAAGACTAGAGGCGCCTAATTAATAATAAGTTAGAAACGAAGGAAGGCACCAGCGGATAAATAATTAATACAGACATCTCTGTCTCTTTGAATATTGCTACTTTAAAAATTTAGACTTACCAGGGCCATACTGTAAGTCTGCAAGTTATATTGAGGAGATGATTTAAGAAAGCTATTTTTTTTCCTGAAATACAATGCTAAATTATTTACGGTGTTTTGCAATCTTCCATAAGTTCCTTCATTAACAAGCGCTGCGGTTTGCTCCGGGGGGTGCAGGAGAGCGCGGCTGCAGAGGGACCGCGGCGGCTTGGCCGGGCAGCGCCCTGCAGCCCCCGGGGCTCGCTCGGTGCCCTCTCCCAGCTCCGCGTCCTTCAGCCGGCCAGACCCCACCATGGGGGCTCCAGAGGGGACGAGAGAAGAGCCCAGCGCCCTTAGGCGGGTGGCAGGGGCCGGCTTGGTGCAAGTTCAGCCACCGCGCTGCCGATCCTGGGCTCCACGAGGCTCCCCTCGGGCAGAAGTCCGGGCCCGGGGGTGGGGGCTGCGGGAGGGGGAAAGGCAGGACCCCCCCGGGCGGGCACCCGCAGCGAGCCCCCGCAGCGAGCCCCCGCCGCGCCGCAGCTTCCCCTGAAAGCCAGGCCCTCCCCCACCTGCCCCGGCCGGCGCAGCCCTCTGTTCTCTGTCTGCCCCCGACAGATGTATATGTTTTTGTCGCCAAGCAAGTTTCCAAGAAGCTCGACAGGGGAAAGTCTGGAAAAGTTAATCCCCCCCGGCAGCTGTTGGCTTTGGGAGCCTTCGAGCGTCACCTTTGACACGCTCCCCGTGCGAGGGGACCCGGTGCCGCAAGCTGTCACCGCACAGGAGGCGCGGGAGGGCGCGGGCGGCGGCAGCCCCCTCACACGCCATTAAAAGAAAATCAAAGTGGAATAAGATAATACAAATAAAAATAAATTTTAAAAAATAAAATAAAGGAGAAGGAAAAAAAATGAAAAGAGAAGAAAACCAGCTCTGTCCGGTGGGTTGCAGCGCACCGTGATCGCTGCCCCGGGCCGGGCCGCCCCGTCGGGCGGGCCCCGGTGCCCGCGCGGTGTTTCCTGGCGTAGGCGGGAGATTACGGCCGTTTCATGGTGTCATTAGCTCGGATTTAAAAAGCACACACACGCCACGCAATTCAAACAAGCAAAGTTGCGTTTTAAGTCCGCTCCGAGTATCTGCTGATCAAATAAAGACTTAAGGGCGGTAACGATTATTCTGTTAAATATATGGTACTTGACTGCACAAGCAGTAATTGATTAGCGCACCGAAATGAGCTCTCTCCGGCGCTCGCCCTTCGCCAGCGGGGCTGGAGGCTCCGCGGGGGAACCGTGCCGGGGTCCGCGACGAGGGGAGCCCGCGGACCGGCACCCCCGACGGCGGAGGACGGAGGCTGCGGGGAGGTGTGCTGGCCTCGTCATCCCTGTCCCGGGCTCCCGAGAGCCCATCCCGGGCTCCCGGGGCACCCTGCAGCTGAGACGGGACCGGGCGTCGTCGGGCCCGAGGTCTTGCTCTGTCCTCAGCGCCGGCAGCTTTTGCGCACCAGAGCCGCTTCGTCGTTGGGTCATCCCCAGAGTAACGGAAAAAATATTTTAAAAATAAAAGATGCGTGTAGGGCTGGGGGGGAGCTGGGTGCGTTTATATGGCCACCCTTTCCGAAGGTTAGAGGTTGAACCTCGACGGACGCCGGCGTGTCACAGGACTCTCCAAATTGTTTGAGATCGGGTTTATACTCCTTTCTTGAAGAAAAATTTGATGTTGCAATTTCCGACAAACTCGAGGGAGTGACATATTCGCTATGACGTTTGCTTTGATAACTAATCGCTAAATACACGGAGATTAAATATTTTAATTAAACTGTAAATTGTATACAGATATTGATAATGAAGAAGCTGACAATGTTTCGATTAGATCTGTGACATCACCTTGCGTTGGCTTGGGAAACAATCACAGCTGTTCACTTCGGTCTTGAAACGTTCTCGCTTATTTTATTTTATCTTATCATTGTGTTTATTTTATTGTAATTTTTATTTTATTTTATTTTACTTTATTTTATTTTATCCTAAACATTTTCTGAGGTCATTGATTAGGTTTCAGGTTTATTTTTTTTTCTTTCGCAGATACACCTCTGCTTATCTATTTTTTGCAGAAATGGAGACACTGTTAGCGTTAACGTTACAAAATTTAGAGAGCTGTGGAAGCGTTTAGGATTGGGGGTTGCTGGGGCGGTAGGAACAGTGCGGGATCTGTATGAGCGATTTTTTTTAGCACAAAATAAAATACGGGGGAGCTCCTTGCGCCCAGGGAAAATGAACGGCAATGAGCAATTGATTTCTTTTGGAGACGGGGTTCAGTAGCTCAGAATTCTTAAAACTGTGTATGCGTGTGGATCTGTGTGTCTGTGTGTGTGTCTGTGCGTCTGTATGTGTGTGTTAATTGCGGGAAATACATAAAACCTCTGCGGAAATTCTGAATTTATAGAGGCGAAAAAGTATAATCGCTTCCAGGGCCGTACACGCAACACACACACAGACGATAGCTGTGATTCTAAAAGTTTCCTGCGAGCCGCCCGGCGCCTGGTGGTTTTTGAGCTCCCCGACCGCAGGCACTCGCAGGTTGTGCACACGCAGGTTGTGCACATGCAGCCACGCACGTGGCCGGTCCCGGGCGGCAGCTCCCACGCCGCGTTCCCAGGGCATGGGGCCCCGGGAGCACCCCAGGAGTTCGGCGGTGCCTGGGCGAGAGGCAGCGGGGGCTCCCGCTCACCTCCGAGTCTCCTGCGGGCCGGGGTGCGAGGCACGGTCCCCGCGCCCGCACCCCGCGGCGGGGCCACACCTGGTCCCGCGGGCGTTGCGGACGGGCAGCAGGGCAGGAGCGGGGCCAGGCCTGGCTCCGGCGATGGGGCTCCTCGCCGAGGCCCCGCCGCTGCCCCGGCGCTTCGGGCTCAAAGCGCGGGGCGAGGGGTCTCGCTGCCTCGATGAACCGGAGAACAGCGAGACCCCGCGGGCTCCCGAGCCGTGCCCTTCCCCTCACACCGAGGGGAATCTCCGCAGGCCTTGTCTGTAAAGTTAGGGCAATAGCTCCGAGAAAAGTAACCCCAGAGGTTGACTTCAACTCGCTCCCAGCGGGACTCTGCCCTAGGACCGACTCCTGTCTCTGTCCCTGCAGCCTGCGTTCCCCACGGGGCCGCTGGCAGCGACTCCTGCCTCTTACTAGGGAAGCGGCCTCGGCGCTCTCAGCGGAACGCAGGGAGGGTGACACCGCCCCCGTCACAGACCTCTGCACGGGTCCCGCGGGACCAAGCGGTTTGCCCTCGCTCTGCGTGCCGCCGGTGTGGGCTTTGCCAGGACAGGTGCTCAAGTCCTATCCCCCTCCATGGAAAAGTCACCCGGGTCCCGGCCTGAGCCCCAACGCGGGGGAGATCGGCTCGCCGTCCCCGGGCCTGGCCGGGGCGGTGGGGACAGGCGGCTCCGCAGGGTGCCGAGAGCAACCGCGGTGCCCGACAGCGGAGCGGGGGGAAGCGGCGGCGGCCTTTGTGCGCTGCCGGCCCGGTGCCGCCCGGCCGCGGCCCCGCGGCTCTCCCGCGGCTCGGCTCGNGCTGCACTCTGCCCGGCGTGGTTCGTTATTGTTAATGGGCGAACAATAGGCACATCTGCCCTTTCTTCCAGCATAAAGGCACCTTAGCTAACAAGGGGGGCCGGCGGGGGAGCTCGCTTGTTCTTTCTCCTCCGCCTCCTTTTCTTTCTTTTTGAAGAAAAAATAAAAGAAAACCAGCGGCATGTCCGGCTGCTGGGCGCCTCGGGACATATGCTCGCCTTGCACTGCCGGGCACGCCCGGGGTCCCCGGCGGGGGCTGCAGGGGGGCGTCCCTGCCCATCGCACCGCCTGGCCGGGCCCCGCGGGACCGCTGCGAGTGGTGCGGGGTGCGGCAGCTGAGCCGCAGGGCTGACCCCGGGACGCAACGCCGTGGGGCTCCCACCGCCCGTCCCCAGGCCGGGCAACGGGAAGTTTCCCCGTAAGGCACCTGAGAGGAGCGATACCCGGGCAGGCGGCTGCGGGACAGCGTGCGTGGATACGGCGGGGAGTGCGGGGGACACGGCGGGCACAGCTCGCGGGCGCCCCGGGGCAGGGCGGTCCGGTGTCACCTCCGGAAGCTCCCGGTGAGGTGAGGAGGCTCCGCGCTCACGGAAAGCGCGGAGTCACCGAAGGGGCGGGGCCGGGGCNGGCGGCGGCGGCGCTGCAGCACGGAGCGGTGTCGGAGCGCGGGGCGCAGAGAGAGCCATGGCTGGGGATGGCGAGGGACGCGGCCACACGCCCGCCGCGGCCGCGGCTGCGGGGCCCGGCCTGAGGGAGCGGCGGCCCTA
>VZTG01007483.1:593675-629283 GCA_013397845.1 Melanocharis versteri
GGGAGCGGGCGCCTCCCCGCGGCCCGGGGCCGCCTGTGCCGCTGCGGCGTGGGGCGGGGGAGGGGGGCCGGACCTGGCTGACGCGATTAAAATATTGATGTAGTCGCAAAAATCGTTCATTAAGGCAATTTAATCTTTGCTATTAAATGTCCTTTCAATTCATTTGGGGTAATTAAGATGCAGTTTAAGTGATTAAATTCTAATTACTTATGCTCGGCAAAGAAATATTTGTCACAGTAATATGGTTAACTAAAGACATAGCTAAAGAATTTTAACATTTACTTTGAATGATATCACAGGGAAATCGGGTGCTTTCCCCTGATTGATCCACTTAGCAACGTATTCTGTAACGGTGATGTCAGTTCGCTGGAGTGGTTACAGATCCATCAACACTAAGTTTGTGTAAACCCCTGAATCCAGAACTGCTGAGTCAGCACTCCTCAGCCAGATGCACTTCATTATTCCAGGGGCAGCAAATTAAGGTCACTCATTTTAATACAGTGCACAGGAGTGAGATGTTTACCGTTCTGGCTCAGCTGGGATCCGTATGTTGGCAGGCTGATGTCTTCCTGAGAGCTTCCCATATATGAACATATTTTCATCTCTTTTGATGTTGTGAAACAACAAAAGAGTATTCCCTGGATTTGATGGCAGAGAAATGAGACACAAGTCAAAAGATATCTGGGTATATGGAAACGCCTGCACCCTGAGTAAGTGTAAATACAAACTGGTAGAGAAAAAAGTGCCAAATGCTGAATAATGCAGGATTAAAAAGAAATCATTTAGTGTGGGCTCAGACATTTCAGAATAGACAATACTCTTTTCAGTTGAAAGGAGAAAGCTTTGGGGACCAACCAATGACCTGTGTCACTCACATAGGCTTTCATCACTAAAAAGCTGTGGAAGGCCTTATCCCAGAGTGGGCTGAAGCTGTAGGGAATGCTCTTTCAAGCACCAGTGCTGTCTGCTACCTGCTGCAGTGGGACCTCATGGCCATGAGCTGCCTCCATGTGTGGAGGCTGTTTCATGCAGCCCCTTTCCAGAGGGATTCCACTTCCCAAGCACCTTTGAAGACCCTGGGGCAGTGGCAAGGATGGGGCAATGCAGGGGACCACTAAATGGTGGTGTATCAGTGTGAATGTCACCCAGCAGTTGTGGTTATTATTCAGGTCAAACAGATTTGCTTGGGCTTAGTTCATGTGGTGGCATCTAACCCTCAGGTAGCTTGTGTCTTATATGCCCTTTTATTTTGTTTTCATATTCCCCCAAATATGAAGTTTTTGATAATTGGGAAAGATCTGTGGTTCGTGTGTCTCTCTGCATGTCCCAGAGGCGTTATTCACATTATAAGGATGTAACTTATCACACTTTATTATGTGTTATTGCCACCATGAATTCACCATAAGCTTTTGGCTACCTGCTGCCACTGAGCTGTTGTAGCCAGTGTGGTTAGAACTATCTATGATGGCCAAAGTCCTTAAGCAGTTTCAGCCTCCCACAGAAATACTGCTGCTTTCTCCACCAGCAGGTAGAGCCTGCTCCAGGAGAATATCCTTCAGGATGTTCTCCAGTTCATACCAGTGAAGAGTCTTCGCTCTCCAAACATGTTATTAGATGTTGTGTTATGTTTCAGAACTAGAAGCAGATGATTTGGAAAGGGATTCCTAGACGGATACAGCTCAGACTGTAGCTGAGGCATGTCCCAGGCTTTATAGACCTGACACAACAGAGATTAGAAAATACATGTAAGGGGAGGCTTCTAAAAGGGCTTTTTGTGTCGTTAAGACACTCCTGTACACATGAGGTTGGGATAACTGCAAGACTAGGCTTTTGCAAGAGGAGGGGTAGAAGACCACCACATCATCTCATAAAGGCACTTGGTGGCCATCAAGTAATGATGGCTTGTGGTCAGCAGTGACCCAGGCCAGAGCTGGAAATGTGGCCTGTCCCCTCAGGGTGAAAGGTCTTGTATCCTGTCATTGGTGACCTGCACAGTCTCCTCTCTGTGTCCACAGGCCCTGAATTCAGCATGGCTGGGGAGACGTGTGTGTGTCTCTCTGTTGCTGGTCTGGGCCCACTGTGGGTGCAGAGAGGAGGAAAGGGCTCCCTGTGAGCAGGGATCCCCTGTGTGCATTGGCTTTCTCCTGTGCAGGGTGAGGAGACTCACGCCCGGGCGCTGGTGGGCCGTACCCTTCCCTTCCAAGAGCAGCTGTGTTCCATGCTGCTGGTGCTCCCCTCTGCTGCCCTGTGTCCCTGCTCCCCTTCCAGCCACTTTGTCCGGGCACAAATCTGGTTGTGGCCATTGTGTGCACCTGTGCGGGAGCTGTGGGAACTGCTGCAGGCAGCGGGTGAGCAGTGTGACCCTCAGAGTGCAGGCTGCTCCTCAGCCTGTCTGTGCTCCTAAGGGCACAGCCCTCCCAGGGCCAGGCCTGAGACCTCCCAAATCCACCTTCTTCCTCGGTGTCTGCACTTTTCCATCCCCTGTCAGAGAGCTTGTTCTGTGATGGCACCGCAGTGGGCCACCAGCTGAGCAATGCCTCTCTCAGGGAGAGTTGCCCTCTGCTGTCAAAAGTAGCCACAGGGCTTGGGGCAGGATTTGCCCAAGTAGAATTTTCCATTTTTGTTCCCCCCGTTTTCCAGAAAAGCAGCCAGCAGGACTCATGGTGATGTTTTATTATGTACACAAACCAAACCAGAAACCATCAGACATTAGGTTTATTGACAGCATTACTGGGTTCATTCTTTGCTTCCATTTTTTAGAAGGGAAAGCTGGAGTTTGCCAGAAACAGCTAGGCACATGTGTGCACACTAAATGCTCCTGAAAATTGATGTATAGTAATCAGGGTTTTTCCTTAGATTTTAAAAAGAAATCCACCCTCTAGGGATGAAACACTAGATCAAGCATCAGGGTTAACACCTGAGCTTACAATAATCTTGACTTTTAGACTGACTGAATAATGTAGTTCACATGACAGATAAGCAAAATATCCTCTTCACTGTCTAGACCTAAAGATGCAATTAGTGCATTTTCATAGGGGACAGGATCCTGTTCACACCCTGGCAGGGCAGAACAAATCCCGAATCCCACTGTGCTGCACCCAGCTGGGGGCTGCAGGAGAGCGTCAACAGACAGGAGCTGCAGAGGTGAGACCCCACTTCTGTACCATGCACGGGCAGCTGGGCCTCACTGGGATGTACAGACCTTACAAGGTTTGGCAAGTTTACTTGACCAAATCCCTCAGGCGACTTAGAAGGAACAAAGGGAGACAAAAATAGATTGATGGGCTGTGTCAGGAGAATTGCAAGTGTCAAAAATATCTGTTGCTCAGGGCAGAGGAAGATGGAAGCGACTGGAAGAGGCCAGAGTTCAGGACTGGATTTATAAGGCTCCTTCTGGCACTGATAATATTACATTGTCGTATCTGCACGTGTGTTGCCAGAGTCAGGGTGACTCTTCCTTTATCCTCGGCTTTTCTTTTTTCTTAACGAGATTTTCTTAAAGGCTTTTTCAAAAGGCATCACATGGAGCATCGCTCAGCTGGGGCAGTCTGGAGACAAAGAACAGGGCTGCCTGCAGCAGGGAGCGAGGGCAGGTGTGTCCTGGGAGAGGTGCACAGCTCTAGGGAGCACAGCATCCTGCAAAGCACCTAAATTCAGTGTCTGTGCTGTGGGAGAGGGTCCACTCGCAGTGCTCAAGGGCAGGGGCACAAGAAGGACATCAGTGCAAATCACTGTTATTATCTTCTGCTAGTAAGATAAAAGAGAGATGGAGTGTGTGATAAATTGTTGTGGAGACAGGCTCTGGTATTTTTCCAAAAAAGGCATCTCAGTTGACGTCTCTGGGGCCTGACCTCTGCGAACATCAGGGGAGGACCTGGCACTAGGGTGAGACCTGGCCAGGGCAGGCACAGCCCCGGCTCAGGCTGCTGCCAGAGGGCCTGGCAGCCCCACTTTGCCAGCCCTGCCGTGTGAGCTGGCCAGTCTCTGTGCCTGCTCTGGATCTACTCTCATGTTGAGCAGATTTTATCCCATGGCGTACATTTGTTCTTTGGCAAGCTGGAAGCTACAATTTATTATTAAAATTGATTGGCTCCAGTGCAGGGAAAACGATCGCAAGGAAACCCTATTACAGTTTTTCATTATCACCATTATTTATTTTTAAGTGCTATTAATATTCCTGAGCCTGGACAAGGCAGAAGATGAGAGGTGGTATCCACCCCTGCTGCTCACAACCTGAGGCCTGGCAGCGCAAGGGCTCTTGGAACAATTGAGCATGTTGGAAAGTTTTTGCCCTCAATCTGCCTCTGGCAAATGCTGATGGAAGGAGAGCTGAAAATATTTGCAAAATAGTGAAATAGGCTTATTTGCATCATAGGGTGCGTAGGTTTTATCTTTTTCTCCCTAGTAATGAGCTCTTTTTTCTCACTTCTGTGATGTCACTAGCATTAATTAAGAGGTCTTTGATACCACTGAAGTTGAGGAACAAGGTATGTTGTAACTCTTGGGACGCTTTCTATGGAAATAATTGTTCAGGAATATTACATTTCAGGAAATGAGCACAAGTTCAGGAAGACAATGTGTTATGCAAGCTAGTTTCACAATAGATGGTTGCTATTTTGTTATTCCCTACTATTTCAGAGGACTCATGTAGCTTGTGATCGAAGCCCCAGAGGCTCTCATCGCTAATTGAGCTGGCTTTGTACCTACTGCTGTGACTGTCATTTGTGATGTGATGATTCACACTGAAGCATTGCACAGCACTGACTTGGATCACGCTATCTGTGCCGTTAGGATTTTGTGACAAATTATGATCTGGATGGAGTATCTAGGCAGAAGATGGAATTTGTGTAGCCTTTGAAAAGGCAAGGTGTAAAGCAGCATGAGCAGAAATGAAGCGCTAGGCACAGCAAATGTTGTCTGCACCTGGTTTGTCTTCTTTTCTGCCTGAGCCTGTTAGCAGGGGCAGTCAGAGCTGGAGGCTGAGGCTGTTGTAAAACTGAGCTCCTGCAGCTGCTTTCCCAGGAATTTCTGATTATCAAATGATCAGACATATATAAAAGACTGAGATGCTCTTTGTATCCTCATTCTTAATATTTGTCAGTAAATAACAGGCTATTCTTGCAAAAGCATTTTTAACCCTTGATTTGCCAATGTTAACCTCCAGTGGGGATGCAGATTATTTCAGCAGGCACCAATCCCCACAGTGAATTCAGCAGTTTGGCTTCAGCAGGGGCTCACGTGTGTGAGGAAACCTGGTTTTTAGCCCAGAAGCTCCACGGTGTTTTAGAGGTCAGGATGTAACTTCAAAGCATTCTTCAAAGATTTTCAGATAAAAATACCTGTAGGAGATATGAGTTTGGCAGCTCAGTCTATTTGATTGATGTGTGATTTCTTATGAAAGAATATGTGGCTGGAATATATATTGATAGGGACCTTTCCAAAAGCCTCTCCCAGAGGGGATTGAGCCACCAGTGTCTTGGACCCTGCCTGGGACAGCAGAAGGAGCCTTCACAGCTCCTGGATCCTGATCTGTGCAGTTCCTCTTTCTCAAGTACAAAAGGTGGATGACTATTTTTGTACCTCCCACGAGCAATGAAATCCTCATGCCAGGGCTGGCTCTCGGTAGTAACAGAAGTTGTAGGAAGGACCTTTGCAACGGAATTTGTTGTTTTCATTGCAATAACCATAGTGTAAGTGGAGATACTGCACAAAATTCTTCATATAATCAGTACTGATCTCCACTGAAGCCAGGACTAGACAAATACAGAGAAAGAACATTCATATTACCTTCAGAAACACACCTCTCAATCAGAATTAAAGGACACTGTGAGAGAAAAAAAAGGGAAACAGACAACTTCAGACGTTTTGAAAGTGAGACAGGGGAGTCTGTCCTCCCAAGGAAGCTTTTATCCTAGCAAAATGCTAACAAGATGAGCCAGCAGACAGTCCAAGGCTGACAGGGGGATCTGGGAGTCTCCCTCACATCCCATCGGATCCTGCCTGGAAGGTGATCTGTGAGGCAGATTTCAAACTGCAAGCACTCTTTAATAATGTAGAGCAAAATAACATTCTCAAAGGGAAGGAAGGGATGATAGATGAAATACGGAGCAATTCTATAAAGAAGATTTACTATATAAATATTTTTCATGACAAAACACATTTTATTTTGTTCAGAATACATCTGGCCTCTAAGACTGTAGTAGCACCCTGGTTTCCCACAGTTCCTTATTTCTTAGTCAACAAAAAGCTACAGAAATGGATTGAAAGCAAGTAATAATGGTAAAAAATGTGGTCAAGGTTAACTTTAGAGTTCACTGAATTTCCACTCTACCTCCTAGAGAAATTAAATAGTTAAATTCTCAGCACTAATGCGTGGTATCAAAATGTAAGCTCTCAGTAATAGCATTTGCTGAATTTTAACAGACAACAACAAAGGTATTTTCTAACTTTTATTCCTTATGCTTGTAATAGTTTATAATGAGTTAGAAAATTAAACATCCCACATCCTCTCCAAATTTGGAAGCTGGCATGAACAGTCCTTTTTCCCTAATTTGCCCTGTACTGTGTTCCCACATACTCCTCTGCCAGCCCTCTCTAACTGTCCTCCCCTTTCTTGCAGCGTGCAAGAGGAAAGAACAAGAACACGGGAAGGATAGAGGGAATACACCCAAAAAGCCTCGGCTGGTCTTCACTGATGTCCAGCGTCGAACTCTACATGCAATATTCAAGGAAAATAAGCGTCCGTCCAAAGAATTACAAATCACCATTTCCCAGCAGCTCGGGCTGGAGCTGAGCACCGTCAGCAACTTTTTCATGAATGCACGGAGGAGGAGTCTGGATAAGTGGCAAGACGAGGGCAGCTCCAATTCAGGCAACTCATCTTCTTCATCAAGCACTTGTACCAAAGCATGAAGGAATAACCACGAACTAAAACCTCGGTGGAAAAGCTTTAAAAATAAATAAATAAATAAATAAAGACAGACCAGGACCTCAAAATAGCAGGTTTATACTTAAAACTATTTGAAAAAAATATTTATAAGTCCAAAGAAACCAAAGACTTATTTCACCTGCATTATGACTTTGTTCTAAGACACACACTTTAGTAGGATGACGACTTGCAAAAAACAGAGAGGAAGAAGAAAGCGAAATGGAGGGAACGGAACGGAAAGCAAAGAGAAGAGGAACAGACCACTGGTCTTACACCTTTGCCCATCATCATCTTCACCGTACTTGGCTGTTTAGTGGTTTGGAGCATAGTGATTTCCTGTCATTGAACAGACATCTCTTTGGATACAGCTCTTCACGTCCACAGCAATTGCCATGAAGGTGTTCAGTGTATCCGTACTGCGTACACGCCAGTGGGTAGGGACTTAGTCAGGGCTGGTCTCCAGAGAGGGCTGTGCCACGGCGCAGCCGACAAAGCGTGGAGTCGTCTGAATTCCTTGGAACGGTAGTGTGATTTTTGCTGTTTCACAGTTTGAACTTGACTGGTGCAATGCCTGGAAACAAGTTCAAACTAGGCAAAGAAATTTTGAATGGTACCTAAACCAGTGCATTCTCTTTGTTTGTTAAGGAATGTTCAGATTTAAAAAAGGAAAACTATTCCATCCATAAAAAAAATCGACTAGCTACCAAAGAACACATTTAATAATTATATTGCAGGTATTTTATTGCAATGATTTTAATATTCCAAAGCTATTTTTACACAAATACTATGTAGAGTTATAGGTATAAACTAATCTAACTGTATAACACATAAAACTTGTAATCAAGACTGTTATTTGCAATTAGTAAAACCACATTATCGTTTCTTTCCGTGATTGGCAAGAAAGAATGTCACCCGAGGAGATCACAGCCCCTGGCAGAGCACGGGAACAGAGAATGGGATGCTGCTTCCATTGAACTCAGTGTGCCCTTTCCTCACTGACTTCCATGGGAGCGCAAGAAGGAGCCGCGTGTGGCACCGCGTGTGGCACCGCGTGTGGCACCGCGTGTGGCACTGTCCCCAGGCGCTGTCCCACGCTGGAGCCCCGTGCAGCCCGGGCGCTGTGTTTCAGAGTGGCTCAGCTCTGCCATCTAGCCTGCGAACAGGAGACCTGAGGCACGCAGGATGCAAGAACGAAACGAATTGAGGGATGCAAAACCACAGGGCTCAGCGTCTGATCGATACTCATTGACATTAGTGAGCTTTTTTTTGCCTATCGACTTTACCAGGCAAAGGAATAGTAACAGCTTTGAAGGCTCGTGGTCTTTTCCTATTGAAAACAGCGGTACAACATCAGTTAATGCCGGTGGGAGGAGCTCCAAGAGGAGCTCCAGTCGTGCTTTTGGAAGGAGGAATTGTGATCCCTCTAAAGTCAAGAGCAAAATTCCCGTGACACCGAGATACAGCCCGATGTTTTGTGGCTTTGTATCTATGTGTAGCAGGCTGAGCTTTTGTCCCATGCATTCTTTCTTGCTCATCTATTAGTCAGGATAATGCATGAAATAGTTCAAAGTTTGTAGCTGAAAAGCTTTAAAAGCTCTGTTGCTAACAGACCCATAGGAGAGAAATCATCCCGTTCCTACTCTGAGAAAATTAAAGAGAAAAGCGTGCAACATCTGCATATTAAATTTTAGTGTAAGGGGAAAATAGACTTTAAAACCATACATGTGCCTGTTAGATTTCTAACTGGTATTTCAAATTACTGTAGTAATTATGCTAGGTATATTAAATTCCAAAATAACCAAATATGCAGGTATAGGCCCAATGCAAGGACTAGAAATAGGTAATCTTACTTCCAACCTTTTTGATTTTAAGAAAAAAAAAAAGGAAAATTCAAGGTAAACTAGAATCCAAACACTATAAACAGTAGCAGATACTGGTTTGGGGGATGAAGCCCACTGAAAATACCAGTGACACCAAAGTAGAGCAACTTTTGTAGCACCAGTTATTTCCCAAGAGGACAGGGTCTAGTCAAGGTTCAGGGTATACAGTTTATTTCCACTCAGTGTTTAGAATACAGATGAAATATCTCTTTATTAAAATAAAGTGAAATAAACCCAATATTTTTGGCACTGAATATTTCTCCGTATTTCAGTATGTTAAACCCACTTTAAGGCTGACAAAGCAATTGTCTATGAAAATGGAATCTAATCTGGAAGTTTTTTGAGTCTCTAGCTTACCTTAAATTTTAGCAAGCTTTCTTTTGAAGTGTTCCATCCCCACGGAGACATAATTGACATGGAAACATTGATAAGCTCACATGTAAAGTACCTTATGAGTGCAGTCTCATTAGTGCAAGGTTGATAAAGGACAGTGATAACTAACGGTTTCGTTTTTTCCAGCAAAACACTGCTTTGTAACGTACCTATAGTTTAGCGAATAAAGCCTTATTTATTTAAAACTTGAGAATTTAAAAATGCAGGGAAATTCAAAGTACATTGCCGCATTTTTAGTATTTCCATTGTATTGTCTTTATAGACTACTTGCTGAAACCAAAGAGAACTTTCATACCAGCATTAAATTTGCACCCAATATGCAATTTCAGGATCTCTGACACACACACATGCAAGCCCCTAAACAGGACTGTGTATATGTACATGCACACACATTTTTCTGGGGTGTATGTATGTATACATGTGCACACACATGTCCACACACACTAAAACTGATGCACAAGTTGTAGATTTTAAGTGTTTTGTTTTTACATGTCTGTTTAAGTATATATAAACCTTTTGGTTTTCTCTAAGCCATTAGGAACAAACCACTCTTCCCATAAGCAATATGCGCCTCATACTCTGAATAGGCAAGAACACACTTTTCTTTAATTTCTTTCAAAACATGAAGCAAATAACTCTGGAACTGCTCAGTCTACCTGGAAAGCTGTGTTACCCCTGAGCAGACTGCCCGGCCACACCGACTGAAGCATGGACAGGTTACCTGGTGCTCCCTTGCTCTCACTGGTGCCATTACCCAACAGGGCATCCTTGAAGGGGAGTTTCTTCTAATGCTGCATTTAACATTACCCAGGAAACCTGTCTCTGTCTGTTAGTGTTAGTCTTTCCGTTCATTTCGTTCCTGACAAAATGGAAATTAGTTTCAAATTCGACAAGAGGATCTAAAACTCTGCCAGGAAGGATTAGAAGAGGGAGCAGAACCCGAAACAGTTTGGGAGCATCAGGAGGTGGGGCTTCAGTCAAAGGTGACTCCATGGGCAAGAGGGCATTAGGAACATGCATTCAGCTAACAGGCTGCATCCAAACCTGACCGCAGTGACCCACAGGGGGAGGCTGGCCAAGAGGTGAACTGTCCGCATCCATCCCCATTGTAAATGGCATCATTAGATTTCTAGGAAAAAAAAGAACAAAACAAACAAAAAAAATCCCCGCTTCAGACCGCCCCACACCGCTCCGTTAGCCGTGCGTGGCTTCCCAGGGCCGCAGCCTCCTCTCCTTACTCAGGTAAAGCAAACCCCACCAGAGCGAGCCAGCCAGCAACGGGGCTCTCGCTTGGCAAGTTGCTCCTGCGCATCCCACGCCAGGAGCAAATTCCCAAGCAGCCGAGTGGCCGGGGTGGCCGGGCAGGAGAGCAGCCCCAGGGCTGCCCGTGGGCACCGCTCTTCTCCTGGGGTTTCAGGATAAGGCCGTGGTGGTGGTGGGCACTGCCCCGGGGGCTGCTGCTGCCCGGAGGGCTCGGAAACACTGCTGAGCTTATACCAAAGAGTCTTAGGACACCTCTCCTCACCTGAGTTGTAAACCAGACATTTTTACCCCAAAAAACGTTCCTTCTTTCTACTACTCTTCCTCCTATCCTCCTCCTCTTCCTCCTCCTTTGTACATAGGGATGAAAACTATGCATTTAGCAAACAAAGAGAAAGCACTTACCCTTTTCTATCTCACTGCGTTTGGGTGCATTCAAAGGCCCAGGGGCTAATTTTGAGACTTTGCTTAGCCTCCTGGTTTATTATTGTGGTGTGGTTAGCTTTACAATACATTTGGTAACTATTTGCTAAAGACAAAGAAGCAAAAGGTAAGGAATAGCTACTTCCACGTGTTAAAAAAAAAAAAGAAAAAAAAAGAAAAAAAAAGTGTGTAAAGATCTACTATTTATAGTGTGAACCAAAGACGCTACCTCACTCGATTTCCATTGGTGATTTTAATCACATTGATGATACCAAAGAATACCAAAGATTTTTCATGCACGGCCTTGGTCTGGAAAGGGAACTCATCTTCTTACCCCCATCCCCTTGACCCCCTTCCTCACCTTCACTCAGTGTGTAACCTTGTCTTCATTCTTAGTGGTAATGCTAATAACCTTACAAATACTTCTCTTGCTACAACTGCTACTACTGACGATGATAAGGATAATAATAATAATAATAATAATAATAATAATAATAATAATAATAATAATAAAGCTCTAGGCAAACATGTTGCAAACTTTGTAAACTCATAGGACGAGTGCCTTGCTTGAACCAAAGTGTTAAACCGCTGTTGACCTCTTTATCTCTCACCTTATACTCTTTGAATACCTCAGCCTGTTAGAAAGGCCACTAATGAAAAAAAAGGAATAATTCTTCACCGTGGTGCTTTTTGCCGTGCAACCATGCAATGAAACTTTCTTTGATACCAAAGGAAAATGTTTTTTTCCACTTTCTTGCTGACAAACCAAAGGTTCCCTCTTCTTTCCCCCAAAGCAGCTTGAGTCCCTCAGCCCAGACAGGCCGTGCATCGCTTTTACCAATTCCTCCAAATACCTCATAGTAATAAATCTTTAGGGTTATGTTGTATAGAGAGTCTATGTGATAAGGCAGAACTTACTAGTTTGATAATTGTTAAGGTTACTTAAGAAAAGCTTTATAATTC
Source organism: Melanocharis versteri (assembly GCA_013397845.1). Classification (NCBI taxonomy): domain Eukaryota; kingdom Metazoa; phylum Chordata; class Aves; order Passeriformes; family Melanocharitidae; genus Melanocharis; species Melanocharis versteri. Next base: position 605,523 of record VZTG01007483.1, read on the forward strand.
TTATTTATTTTGTAGGGGTTGTTTTGTTTGTATATTCCTTTTATATTGTTTGGTTTGGGTTTGGGCTTCTTCTTTTTTCCTTTTTTTTTTGGCAGAACTTCTCTGTTATACTCAAGGAAGATCTTATTCCTGGGAATGTTTCAAAGTGGGTAAAGATCTCTGTTTGCAATGAATGCAAGAAAGGGAAACATGGCTTCAATTACTTTTGTTTCAACTAGGATGCTTTGTGTTTGCTAGTCAATGTTCTTTTCACAGGGTAAAAAAAAAAAATATTCTCTGCTGTGATAAATGGTTCCTATTTTTCCTCTATAATGTGCTGTGACTTTTAATTTAATTACATTTTGTATACGCTTATTTAATCACTGCTTTAATTTATGACTATGTAGTTTAAAAAAAATTGTATATAGTAGATTCAAAAATGGCCAAAGCTTTATGTTACAATCTTTTCATTCTTGATGCTGAGATGAACTGAAGGAGAGTGCTTCTCTTGACTGCAGGGTGTATCTTCAGCCTTGTCTTGGCATGCACTTCCACCCGTGTTACAAACACTGCCAGGTTACCCCCCCAGGCCTCCCTTCCCCCCGACTTGTACATGCCAAAATGAGTGTTTCAAGGTAGTACTTTTGTCACTTAGAAAGCAGAAAGGCATTATTAGTGTGTTTTTTCTTTAATTTATTTGTCTTTTTCTAGAAAGATTGCTTTGTGGGTGAGACCCGCACATCCAAAGAATTTAAAAGTCGTTTAATGTTTAAAAGCACTGGCATTTGTGAGAGATTTTGCTGAGTTTTTATTTTCCTTCGCCATTCGCACGGGTAGCGCAAGCAAGTAGCAGGCGCGGGCCTTGGGAGAAAAGCTGACTTGAATCTGGAACCCTTGCTCACGGAAAGGCCTTTGCGGCGGCCGCCGGGACAGCGCGGGCTCCGAGAGGCTCGGGGCCACCCGGGGACCACTAGCGGGCCACCTGCTCCCCAGCCAGGCATGCAGGCAGGGATGGGATGGGATGGGCTGGGGTCCATGGGGCGCGGCCGGCTCCCCTGGGGAGCTGCGGCTTCTGCCAGGCTCAGGGGCCGCGGCAGCACCGCGGTGCCCCGGCTGCGGGACTGCGGGGGGACCTGCGCTGGGTCCCTGCGCTGAGCCCCTGCCCCGAGTCCCTGCCCCGAGTCCCTGCCCCGAGTCCCTGCCCCGAGTCCCTGCCCCGAGTCCCTGCCCCGAGTCCCTGCCCCGAGTCCCTGCCCCGAGTCCCTGCCCCGAGTCCCTGCCCCGAGTCCCTGCCCCGAGTCCCTGCCCCGAGTCCCTGCCCCGAGTCCCTGCCCCGAGTCTCTGCCCCGAGCCCCTGCCCGGGCACCCCCGCAGGCCAGGGAGGACAAGGCAGTTCGGAGCTGAAAAGCGAAAAAAAAAAAAGAAAAAAGAAAGGGTAATGACAATGATACTTCTGCAAAGCTGATGATGGCATCATGGCACAGAGAATAGGATGCCACTCACGTGTGTTTTATTTTGCATAAAGACTAGGTTCTGGTTCAACTAAATGTTGTGTACTGACACGGTTTGTGATGGCTGTAAATATTTCCTTTCCCGTGCAGTAGCTGAGCCCCAGGTGTACCTTGTTTTCCTTTGAGGGGATAGTGAAGGGGTTGAGGGAGGGAAGGACAAGGGCAGGGTCTGAGCTTTTGGTCAGAAGTCACACTTTCTAGGTACATTTTTATACTTCAAGTATTGAAATGGGGCAATAAAGACGCTCTGAAACGAAGGATCATTAAATGATCTGTTGGTGGGCATTGGCTCAGTGTCTGCTTTAATACAGGAGCTAATGCTGTGCAATGAGTTCTGCTTCACGTGGAGGGGGAGGCCGAGTGTTAGTCTGTGAATCAGCACGAGCCATGGAGCACTGGACAAACCGTGCTCGGGGCAGCGGTTCCCTCTCCTGTTCCGCTAGTTTGATTTTCCTCGGAATGTTCTGCATCTACTGCACTTACTGCATCCTCACCGTGGGGCCGCGTTAGTTTTGCAGCCTGACCCGACCAGCGGGGAGTGCTCGGTTCAGCCTTGTCTGCGCCCTGCCCGCGGCGCTGGGAGCGCAGCTCGCCCTGCCCCGGCCCCGGCCCCGCCGCAGGGAGCGCGCCGCAGACAATCACAGGTCCCAGCTCCGCAGGGGTAGGAAATCTTCCCAGAGCAAGCGGGAGTTCTTCCAGAGCAACGGAACAAAACCAAAAAAAAAAAAAAAAAAAAAAAAAAAAAAAAAAAAAAAAAAAAAAAAAAAAAAAAAAAAAAAAAAAAAAAAAAAAAAAAAAAAAAAAAAAAAAAAAAAAAAAAAAAAAAAAAAAAAAAAAAAAAAAAAAAAAAAAAAAAAAAAAAAAAAAAAAAAAAAAAAAAAAAAAAAAAAAAAAAAAAAAAAAAAAAAAAAAAAAAAAAAAAAAAAAAAAAAAAAAAAAAAAAAAAAAAAAAAAAAAAAAAAAAAAAAAAAAAAAAAAAAAAAAAAAAAAAAAAAAAAAAAAAAAAAAAAAAAAAAAAAAAAAAAAAAAAAAAAAAAAAAAAAAAAAAAAAAAAAAAAAAAAAAAAAAAAAAAAAAAAAAAAAAAAAAAAAAAAAAAAAAAAAAAAAAAAAAAAAAAAAAAAAAAAAAAAAAAAAAAAAAAAAAAAAAAAAAAAAAAAAAAAAAAAAAAAAAAAAAAAAAAAAAAAAAAAAAAAAAAAAAAAAAAAAAAAAAAAAAAAAAAAAAAAAAAAAAAAAAAAAAAAAAAAAAAAAAAAAAAAAAAAAAAAAAAAAAAAAAAAAAAAAAAAAAAAAAAAAAAAAAAAAAAAAAAAAAAAAAAAAAAAAAAAAGAAAAGGAAAAAAAATGACGAAAACGAAGCGAAGATTTTGCTAAAGCCCTTTGCTGCCATCTTTAGTTCGCCCATTAGGAAGCAGCAGTAGTTTATGCGTTGCATCTGCATTTCAGACTAAGTGATTATTGTACCTAATTACGGTTGATTGCTGATATTTCCTCACTCTCTCTCTTAGTCAAGCGCTTCTTCTGTATTTTTGTGTGTAGCGATGACAAGTGCAGTGCGCTAGGCATTGCCCTGGGTTGGGTATGAGTATCTCCTGTACTGCGTTAAGATTTCCTTAAGTTACTTTTTTTAAGCTTTGCTACTGTTCTCACTTTATGCCGTGCAATATCATCTGCTGTGTTTGCTAAGCAAAAAAAAAAAAAAGAAAAAAAAAGGAAAAAAAGAAGAGAAAAAGTAAAAAAAAAAAGAAAAAAGTGATGATGTCATCATGCTTTTCAGTGTTACAATGTTTCAGCGTTACAATGTTTCAGCGTTTATGTAGTCACAAAAATGTAGTAAATAAAAGGTTGGATTTTCCAGCACTTTAAATTTAGACATTTCTTGCCTTCTTTTGTTTCTCCGTGTGCAGCCGCAGGGCACTGGGCTGAGCCAAGGGGAGCAGGTGAGCCCCATGGGCAGCCCCAGCTCTCCCATGAGAGGGGCAGCTGGGGTGGAGTCCTGGGAGGGACATCCAGGGGGTGGGGGGAGAGGGGAGGCACACGAAGGGGACCTCAGGCTTCCCAGCACTGCGTCTTCTTCCCTCTATCCCTGCAGGCATGCAGCCCCCACCCCCAGCAAACACTCCCCATCCACCTGCAGCCCCCAGCTCCCCATCCCATCCCATCCCATCCCATCCCATCATGGTGGGCTCCAGGAAGATGAGTGCCAAGCATCTGAGAGGCGAGTGCGGTTCACACCAGATGCATTTCTCTAATTGAGGGAAAAAACATTAAGAAAATAAGTGAAGCAAATAATCTTGGTTTCCTTTATATCATCTAAGGGTATGGATGTCACCAAACTAATTCACAGAGGTGTTTCCTTTTGTGTGATGGAGTCCACCCCAGGCCTGCAGGATCAATATTTAATTGTTTAAAGGGATATTGTATTCCTTTCCTGTCACTGTTGTTAATGCCTTCGCTCTCTGTAATCCCACGGGGTCTTTTCCTGGGGATCTGATCAGAAAGATTACCCATCACTCGGGAGTGGTGGGAGGAGAGTCCCAGCCATAAAAGATTCAGGAATGCATTGAACCGTTTTCTCTCTATCTCCTAATGAAGTGATGAAGCGTGTGCCACAAAATTTAACAGGGTTTTGTGGCAAATCAGGTTGCACTGCTGAGAGGAGGATTAAACCCTCATCGTTGTCCCATAAATCATGGCATCAGCTACATTTATTCTGATGGATGGCCTGGACTCTGCTGACAATATTTTATCTCTGGAAGCGCCTGCAGCCTGTGCCCTGATGTGCAATTTCTTTTTACTGCTAAGCTGAGAGGCACTGAGCGCATCCCTTCGGAGGCCTCCCCCCAGGCTTGGTATCCCAAGACCATGTCAGAAACCAAAGCACCACCAGGAACCCCCGTCCAGGGCAAGCACAAAGGCCAAGGGGAGCTAGGAAGCCAGAAATGTGCTCCATGCCCAGCAGGAGTGCCTCTGGGATTTGCTCATCTGCCGCAGATACCGGCCAGGCCTGGGAGAACTCAGCACTGATTCGGGTCACGTCTCCATGGGATGGGGCTGGCCTGGGCCACAGTGCAAGGTGAGGGCTCCAGCTGTGTTCACCCACACCTGGCAGAGAAGGGGACACAGCAAAATGCTTTTCCTGAAAAAAATATAACCTGGACATGCCACAGGGGTTGAAGCACATCGGGCAGACGCGGGGACTGTTTCCCAGGTTCTCATCCCGTGGGCCAGGGGACAACAATGGGCAGCATGTGGGCAGAGCCTGCCACTGCCACAGCAGGTCCCCTCGCTGTGACCTCTATCCACACCTCCTGTCCCTTGTTTCCTTCTCACGTGAGTCACTTTGGTCACTAATCTCTGCACAGGAGCGTGTCCCTGGGATGCACCCATCCCACACAGTGGCTCACTGCCCCATGTCCTTGGGCACCCCTGGCCACCCAGCCCATGCTGTAGGGACAGGCCAGTCATAGGCAGGGACAGCTGGGGTGCCCAGCAGCCTGCACAGCTTCCCAGTTACTTCATCAAATTAGAAGTTTATTTTGGAGCTATATTTAACACTGGTGTGTGCACCATTTATGTCAGCATGCTGAGGGGAGCTGGCTGGGCTTATCACAGAAGCCCACAACCCAAACAACAAAATGAGCTTCACAAACTTTATTTTCTGAGCACTGGCAGAGTCCAAGGTGAGCAGAGCAGTGCAAACCATCTCCCCAGGACGGGGCGAAGAGTTGCTCTTGCCTCAGTTGCACCTAGGCCCTTTCAGGGACGAAGACAGCAGCAGCAGCTGGATGCTACCTTCACCCACCCTTGGTGACATGAGGCCACCCTTGGTGGCAGCAGGGCAGCACAGGTGATGCAGCAGCTGCAGCCCGTTTGCATGTGGCTAACCCAGGGCAATAAAGGCTGCCTGAGCTGGACCCTACTTCCCAGCCAGAGGAGCTGTGCCTGGTGGGGAGGGAGACCTGGTATGTGTGGGGGAAAATTTGGGCTGCTTTGTGTTCAGGTTTGAGCTCTTTTGGGTTTTGTGTTTATGTGGGTTGGGGGGAGGAGGTGGGTCACGGCTCAGGTGCCCTCTGTGGGATGGGGCAGCGCTGCTGTCAATGTTATAAATTACCAATAAGGGCTAAAAGCCTCCAGCAGGGCTGAGGAGGGGAGGTGGGTAATGAGGCAGGGGACAGAGCTGGAGGGGTGTGCTGCTGCTGGGGCCTGCAGCTGGGCCTGTCTCTGCAGCAGCGACAGGGAGAGCCCCAGCAGGGATGGAGGGGTGTGCTGCTGCTGGGGCCTGCAGCTGGGCCTGTCTCTGCAGCAGCGACAGGGAGAGCCCCAGCAGGGATGGAGGGGTGTGCTGCTGCTGGGGCCTGCAGCTGGGCCTGTCTCTGCAGCAGCGACAGGGAGAGCCCCAGCAGGGATGGAGGGGTGTGCTGCTGCTGGGGCTGTCTGGAGACTGGGACAGACCTGGACAGATCCTGAGCAATTTTCTTCCTTTTAGGGCACTGCTGGGGGAGAGGAGGCTGCACGGTGCCCAGCCCCTGTGCTGGGGCAGGGGGCCATTATTCTCCCTAGTGACAGTCCCTGTTTGGATGGAGATGGCAGTATCACACCCATGCATCTCGGGGCCAGCACCGTTATTTATGTGCGGGAAAAAGCCCTTTGTAAAAAATGGTCTATTCATCAAGCAAAATAATTTCCTGCCCAAGGGAGGTGCCCAGCATTTGAGTCTCAGTTATGCTTTCAGTACTAATTATTGCTTAAGGTTAAAGAGGATTGGGAGGGAAAATTAATCCCTGTTATTGGCTTCATTAGGAAGAAGTACTGCAATGCAAAGTATAATCACCTAGTGTAGATGAATCCACATCTAATATATAGATAATAATAATTATCTGCTAATATATAAACCACACACAGCTCAGAATATCAGCTGAAAGTGGTTGGCAGTGGAGAGAGTACCAAGCAGTGCCAACCCCACATGCCCGCCCAGTCTGTGTGCTCTGCCCTGAGCACCCATTTGCCCCTGTATGACAGAAATGACCCCTTGGCCTGACTGAGGGTGGCCACGCTCTTGTTTTGGTAGCCTCGTGAAGAAAACACAACCCCAGACTTAACAACTGTCTCCCCAGGGCAACACTGCTCAGCAAGTCCTGTCTACATAGGCAGGAGGGGCTGCTTGAAAGAGCTGCTGTGGTGTGTGTGGCAGGGTTAACAATCCCTTCCCCTGGTAAGGGTGAGAAGGTTTCTCACTGTTACAAACAGGCCATTGGCTGGTGGCCAGGCTGCATCACTTTGTGGACCTGGTCAAAGGTTTCATGCCTCTGGTGTCACCTGTGGCTTGGGCTCCTGGCACGCTGTTTGCTGTCCCAAAGAGCAGGTGCTTGAGCTTTTGTCCTGCTGGACAAGCACAGTGCTTTGAACAGGATGCTCAGCATGTGCCTGGCACAAACCCTGTCTTTCAGCACAGTGGGACTCTTGCCTGCTGTGCTCAGGTGAAAGGTAGCAAAGCATCTTACTTGAACTTTGCTCAGTGGAGGATGCTTCCGAAATCTGCCAGTGGCGTGAGGGCACTGTGAGGCAAAAGGAAGAGGCATGGCCACGGCAGGAGGCTGTGTGAGACCCCTGCTCTGCAGAAGTGGGGCTCCTGCAAGGGGCTGCCAGCAGGCAGGGAGCAGTGGCCTCTTCCCTGGCAGTGTGTGCTGCCCGGGGTGACTTAGCTACAGAAGCGACTGTGTTCATCACAAATATCCCTGGTGATGCAGGGACAAGGCGAGTGAATTACTCAAATTACTTGAATCTCCCCAGTGGTGCACGGAGATTCAATCTCGGCCTGGCATTAAATCAAGTCAGTGACATAGATCAAAGGATACTGCTTTAATCACCTCGTTAGGCCACAGACATCATTAGTTACTCATTATGATGTGTTGATGCCGGCATCCTCTGTAACACAGTTATGTACACTCGCTATCAGACATTTTTCTCATCAAACGGGATGTCAATACTTTAACATCTTAATGAGTTACAGTCAATATCCATTGCAATAAAGCTCGTGTTTTCTCATGATTTCATCTACCCTTAGGGTTTTGATTAAAATGGCTGCCTTTTCCAGGTAATTGATTGAGGAATTAGGGAAATTCCATGTAGGAACAAGCACACGCTGCTATGCAGGCTCTGAAAACCTTCAGTTGTCTCCAAGTGCTTCACATACTACAAGGCAGGTTGCAATTTTAATATGGATTTTGGATATTGTTGCTTAATTCTTCTTTCCCAATCACTGGTAAAACAGATTTAGTATCAAATAAAGTAATTAGAATATCTAGGAGTGTATTGGAAAAATGTTCCAAGCAAATCATTGGTTTGCAAAGGCCTAAGAATGAGAGCAAGTGTTGCTGTCAGGTGAGCATCAGTTTGGATGAACACACACAATAGGAAGGTTTTCTGATTTACTGCATTGGCAAAATATTAAATCACTTGCAGGGACACAAAAGCAGGCAGTACAGGCTGCAGTGTTATTTCAGGCTCAGGTTGAGCAAGTGTAAGTTTGCAGAAGTCCGCAGTTGTTCAAACTAGAGGTGAGGCATAGTCTATTTTAGCAAAGCAGATTTTTTGCCGAGTGAGCTGTAAAAAAGTTTGCCGGTGTAGTGGGAGGGTGAAGTCTTGAAGCTTCCCCAGCCCACTGACCACCTTCTAATTTCATCTGAGAAAAATGTTCATCTACCACCAACAAAAAGAAATTAAATATGAAAAGGAAGATGATGTAGCAGCACCCAGGCTGCAGAACTGACTTAGTGTCCCGTGGCTGTCTCCTACCCGGATGGACAAGACTGGACACCACCCAGGGCTGTGCTGCTGAGGCTGGTTATCCCTGCTCTGCCCACAGGGAGCCCTCCTGCCCACTGCAACCCTTTCACTTCCACCCATCTGGACAAATCCTGGCTCCACTTAGGTATATTACTAAAATACAGATAACTTCAGTAATTCCCCTTTAATTTCCCTCCATTAAATTTGACACTTCTAATGACAGATCTAGGGCTGCAGTTTGGGGCTGTAAAGCCACATTCAAACTGTCTTTTATTTTAAAAATGTCTTTTACACAGGAAAAGACAGCAGAGGTTTCCTGGATCTAATTTTATCCAAAAATTGGACATTTTTTTACTCTTTATGGCAGTGAAAGACTATGTGGTTGCTGGATTTGTCAGAATAAGAGAAAATTTGTCATATTCTTAGCAGTCGCTGAAAATAGCAAATGAGCCGTTGTGCTTTGCTTTGGAAAACACCAGCCATTCCCACTGCTGAGCTCAGCAGCCCGGGAAGGGCCGGCTCCCAGCGCAGCCTGGCCACGCTGGGAGGGCACAGACACCCTGGGGTGCACACGGCTGCCCTGCTGGGCCTCAGGGGCTGGGGAGCAACCCTGGGCACCTGCCCAGCACACACCTGAGCTGCGGGGCCCAGGCACTCCTGGCAAGGGGCGGATGGCGAAAGGGAAAGTATTAAGAGTTTTGTAGAAATGATAATGCACAAGGGTTAGTGTCACAATGAAAAGCCAGCCCCTCAAACCCTTGGCTCGCCTTCTGGTCATCACAGCCTGGGGGGTTCCTCAGGACCTCTGCTGGGAGCCAGGTCTGCATTCCCTGGTGTACAAGCAGTTTCTGCTGACCTGTCCCCTTGTCCTTGGAGGATTGCATGCTGTGGGAAAGCAGTGTGGAGCTACCAGCAGGAGTCACTTCTTCAGCTACCTGGCTTGTCTGGACCACTGGAGTCTCAAAGTTAGGAAACAAGATAAGAAATCTGCTTGGAAAATACTCTGAATGAAAGCCCCGAGGAAAAATGTGGCTGAAAGAGTTCCTTTACACAAGAAGGAAAAGCCACTGTCTTTCCTTTCTGCGCAGCCCTTGCCCCAGTGCTTTACAAAGGTGCAAGGAAATTTTGCATATTCATTTTGAACAGGAACACGTAGATGAAGAGGTGCAGGTAATGATGAAGGCAAAAGCACAAATATCCAGAGTATGGATGAGAAATTAGACACTTTGGGGCCTGATTCATGGAGCTAGGCAGAAGGAGTTGGGTCTCTGTGCCCAGGGAGCTCCCATGGCTCTGCTGGGCTGCGGATCAGGCCCTTGGCACATGGGCAAGGATGTACGAGTGCTGGGCTCCCGTCTGCCCCTCGCAGCCAGGCTGCAGATGCTGTTCCAAGCCACTGCTCAGTGAAGGCAATAACTGTGCTGGGGTGCTGGGACACAGGACCCTGCTTGGAAGGTGCCTACACATCTGCTTCCAACCCTTGCTTCCCAGTTTAATGCCTACCCTTTCCAGGGGGCAAAGGGCTGCGTGGAGGAGATGGCTCTGCTGGGCCAGGAGTGCAGCTGGGGCAGCCAGCCTTCCGGGGATGGCTCAAACGGGAGGTGATTCACAAGTGGGAGATGCAAGGGATGGGCTGTAACGCCAGGCCCGGCTCTGCCAGCAGGCTCAGAAAAAGGGTTGGATGTACATCAGATATTTTAGCAGGCTTCCCTTACAGAGTACAGCTGGTATGGGCTGAACTGCTCTGATCCAGATATGGAACCTTCTGCAACGAGTTTACATCCCTGCTGGTGACCAAATACTCTATTTATAGGGGTTTTAAAGACTGTAAAGTACAAGCCTGGCTGAAGAGAAATCTCATGAGGTGCTGGGCTGAGCTCAGCCCCTGATCTGTTCCCAAACCTGTCCTGCTCCATTGAAATCCTTTTTGGATGCTCGAAGGAGCAACTTGCCTTCAGATTTATGTGACTGCCTGCTTCCAGTTTTATCAGAAGTCTCACAAAATCTACCCTTTCCCTAAAGACTCACCGGCTAGAGGGAGACAAATGAGAACTGTAACTTTCACTTGGGATGTTGCTTTGAATGGTGAAAAACAGGAAAAATGTCACAGTGGTGATCCTTAAAAACTTTGAACCAGAAGGCACATAAGACATGCCAAATTCTATCAGCTGCAATTTCTTTTTGATTGCAAATCAATGCAGTGATATTTGAGAGTTTATTGAATGATATTAACATTTGGGATTAATAATAGTTTTCTCAGGTTGATGGAATTTTCCATGAGCCTCTGGAGAGAGAAATTAGTGACCAGAGCAAGGCTGACTGCGACCCATCAGTCTTTCAACTAACTTTAGTGGGCTTTGCATCAGCTGGGTGTTGGCAGCTTTTTCAGTGTCACTCACTTCTGAAGGCCTACCTAGAGTAATTATCTCATTCACCTCTAACAGAAATTATATGTTCCTTATCTCTTTAATTAGAGTGTATATAATGTTAGTAACGATGTATTATCTATGTATTAATTTTAAAGGGTTGTTTTGATGTCAGGCTTGCTTAAGTAGGGTCATCAGTATGAGGATATGCATTAAAACCAGATTTAAAATCCATGAAGAGTTATACAGCCCTGCTTTTTCAAGGCACTTGACCTTAGAAGTGCTTTAGAATGCTCCTTTCTTATGTTTCACTATTTTTCTTACATTATGCCTCACTTGGCAAACACTAAATTGCAGGAAGTCATGTGCAATAAGGGACAGAAACAAGTCCACTTTATTTGGCTCTTAGTGTGGTGATTGGCATGATGAGGAAGAGAGTGACAGCATCTGAAATGAATACACAGCTGTGAACTCGGCAGCTCCACAATCCCACCAGGCTCCTGCCATTAGCCATTAGACCCTTTAGGGAAGGGAGAACAGATAGAGCATATCTGGTACCTGGGTGTAGGTTTGCTGCCAGTTTCTCAAGGATTTCAGCCCAGAAGTGCTGTGTGATTGGGTACAGAGTGTGTACGCTGCTCCCCGAGGAGATGCCACAGGCCCTCCAGCTGAGTACCAGCCCCAAGGAGAACCTGAGGCCTTGTTTGTCCCTTCAACAGCTGAACTGGAAACAGAAAGACACATCTGTCTGGTCAGAGGTAAGGCAGACCTCGGAAAAGCAGGACTGGAGACACCAAAGAGTAGGTTTGAGACACAATGGTCTCCTGGGATGTCATGTCCCAGGACCCATCCAGGCTCAGGCAGCAACACACCATGCAGGTGGGACTCAGAAGATGTGATCTTAATTTTAGGAAAACCAGCAGATTAAAAAGAAGTTCTTGTTACAGAATGAGTGATGGGGAACCCATGGTGTCTTCCCAGCTGCAGTCAGAATTGGCAGCGTGGTTGTAGCATTTTTCTTAGGCACTATTCCAGCAAAACACTTGAGTATGTGCTTAATTAAATCATCTGAGAAGTTTAAAGGGCTGGAAAGCATGCAGCTAAATCCTTTGCTGGGGACTTAATATTAATGCCTCAGTTTCCCTTCTCCACCATAGAAAAGAAATATTTACTTCCCATACAGGGTGCTGACAAGCTTAATTCAATCTTCCTTGTAAAGCGCCTTGAGGGCTTTAGGGAGAAGGTGCTATAAAATCAGAATATTATTCTACACTCCCTAGCAAGACAGCACTTAGCTTTATATATTATCCTGCTGGTGATGCATCTCCCTCTGGCTGACAGCAGGATCAATTAATGTATATAAACCAAAACAGGCTGTTTAGGAGACTTGTGGTCCATGTAATCTGCTAACACCTGATGACAAATCCAAACTTGAAAAGATGGAAAAGTCAGAGGTTTTAAGGCATTTTAGTGTAAAAACAGACAGTGGAAGACTCTGAAGACTGTGTGTGTCTTCAGAGCAGCAACAGGAAAAGGGTTGTTTCTCCAGTATTCTATTTTTTATTCCTCATTATTTTTTATGGCCTTTGCTATTCCCTTTTCAGTTTTTCTGATCTTTGGTAAGTTAGCAAACTGTACTCTTCCACTGCTCTCTTATTTCAAGTTTTCTTCATTAGATTGAGAAGAGTCTGGGTCTGACCTCAGAGGCAGCTGGAGTTGAGTGAAGACAAGGGAGCTGCTGCCAAGGAGAGGCCATCGAGTGAAGCCAGCATGGGAGAGGTTAGGGCAGGGTGGAGCTTTTTTTTAAACCCTCTAATTGTGCTTCTGCATTTAAACATGTTGAAAGTGCTGTTCAGGACAGAGTATTGCAAGCAACACACATTTTCCTTAAGGTTCACTGATTTCAGTACAGCTAACACAGGTATTTTTGATATTTTTAACCTCTGTCTCTCCATGCATTGAAATACAAGTATACTGTAATGTATGCAAAAACAGACACTCAAAGTGGGTGAGAAAGTTTTGCTTCAAACTATCTCCCAGATAAAATGCAAACGATTGAAAATATGAAGCTCTTCTCAGGTAGTTGCTGTAAAACCTCATTTCCTGCCTATAGTTCTGAATGTTATATTCTGACTAAACTTGTTTTTTTTTCCTATTTTCATCTTCTTTCAGTGACAATACTTAAACTACCACACAGTAAACATCAAGAATCATAGCTACTCCCATGGCATTTTTACGTTTACTGTGTATTTAATTAATAAAATTATTACAATGAAATGGAGTTTTAACAAATCTCTGAAGTACATGAAAAAGTAATAATAGCAATCCATGAATGAGTGATTTTTTTTTTGTTTGTTTGTTTAATTTTTTAAAATATGACCGTTGGCAACTCCTTTCTCTGTTTATGTGTTTGTGCCCTGCCTTTCCAGGACGCAGCCTCTTCATGGAAATAATATTTCCTCTTCTGTGTCTGCTGCACTTGGCACACAATGGAGTCTCATTACTCAACAGAGACTCTATGTGCCATGAAAAATAAATAATTAAACTCCAGCTATTTCAGTAGGTAAATACTGCCTTTCTCACCCCTGTGCATAAAGCAGCCAGTGTTCCACACCTGGCAGTGATCTCCTCTGGGAGTTCAGCCTCCGTGAAGTCCTCTGGCATGAAAGCTTCACGTGCTGACACAGTGTGTGTCACGCCAGGGCTGTCCTGGGGCACAGGGGAGGGGGTCAGCTGGGACAAGAGTGCCCAGCACCAGCTCTGGCTGCTGGGCTGGGGACAAAGGTGGAGGAAGTTTACAATCAAACCACATTCGTACGTGTATGCATCCTCTAGCACCTTTTAGAGCCGTAGCTTCCACGTGTGCTAGGCAGATGTTCAGTCATGTTTTCCTCTATTTCAGCAAAAATAGGCTTTATGATAGCTGGCATGGTACATGGCCTGGGAGTTTCACACAAATACTCAAGAAGGATGAAATGCTGTTTAGGTTCCACCAAAAGAGAGCAGAAATGCACATCTGCCTCCCTGAGATCCTCCAGCTCCACAGTTCTGAGGGCAGTGCTGGCAGTGCTGCACTGGCAGCTCCTAGCAACTCTGGGTAAGAACAGAATTTGGGGGGCCAGTGGGGACTTCCACTGTCTGATCAGAGCTGATCAGTCTTTTTCTTGTGGCTAGATTCAGCAGCTTCTTCTCATCTGTAATTTACTGTTTTCCCCTGAAAATATATCTTCCCTCACCCTGGGGAAGTGTGAAGAAATCTCTGGGTTTTCTCTTCAACATATGCTGTAATTCCTTCTCATGCTGTGGCAGCTCAAGTGCTTTATTTTTTAAATCAATTTCAAGCTACTGCTTTGCTAGGTAAGAATGTTAAGAACTGATCAGCACCCCGAGTACTTTTGGTGTTTGAGTAATGATGCAAAAAAGGACAACCCCTCAATTTGGATGTCATTTCTGCATCACTCCATCAGAAGTTTCAAATCAAAGCTGGCGGAGGGACAGAGTATGTCAATCAGATCATGTGGCTCCCACTTGTGTAAGAAGTGCAGGCTTAATCCCTGCTTATGCCCTACAAGCACTGTCGAGACAGCGTTATACAAGCACCTGGAACCGGTGCCAGGTAAAGCCTTTGGGTGCCCATGTGCAGCTGGAGGAGTGTTATCAGCAGGGGAAATCGCACAGCGCAGGCTGCGCCCAGCGCTCCTGGTGCGCGATCGGGTTCGCAGAGCCAGGGGCTCTCACTGCGTGAGAGGCACAGCAGGGGCAGTGCTGGGGGCAGCTCTCGGGTGCCTTGGCAGCACCCCCTGAGCCCGGGCTGCCGCTTACCTCTGCCACGCACGGCTGAACGCGCCTTGGCAGGGACGGCTGCCACCTGCTCCATTGCAACGAGGACCTGGCTTCCAGACTTTTAAGCATAAGGGAGGTGAATCCAGAAGGCTGATAGCGAAACAGTGATGAAGATTCACTGCTACAGTGACCAGAGACACAGAGGATGCAGAGAAAAGCAACTTCACATGGTCTATGGCAGAAAGGTACCTGCTGTAAGTTAGAACAGTCCTAAAGATGCTGTGATCTATAGCAGCCTCCTAAGGCAAACCAGAATCCCCACTCAGTCCTTTTCATAAGCAATATATCTATGTGTGTAAAGGGGAAAATATGACAAGTCTTATAATGTTGTTTCATTTGCCAAGGAAAAATCCGAAGCATTAAACGTGCAGAGTGGCCTGGTGAATCAAAGCTGGGCAATGGCTTTAAATGGGCCACGTGTTCCTTGCTGGGGCTCCATTGCTGACAGCTGATGGCAGTTTGCTACTGGCTCTGGACAGTGGAAAAAGCAGTCTCAATAGCGAATGAAGAGGAGCAAAACCCTCCCCTTCCTTAAAACTGGATCAAGGACATGGACCCTTAGCATGGTGGGTTGTGACTAGGGCCTGCTTTTGAAACGTGATCCGCGTGTGCAAATCCCACACAGATCAGATGCCAACACCGCAGTGATTCTTTGACATCGGAGTTGAGAAAGAGAACAAATGTGCTCTGTACTCATCTTTCCTTTTTTCAAACAAAAGCAATTAAATTAACTTTGAAACAAGGGCTTTGATTGCTATCTCTCTGACGTCACCTTTATGTTGATGTAATTCTATAGACTGGTGGCATCACTGCTGATTTGTACTGGTGCAAGAACAATTGGGCTCTGTGTTTTCCAGGCAGTGGAGCTGCTTATGTTTTGTGTAAAGAAAGAAACTCAGTCAAACAACTTAAAGGGGAAATAAATTAACCAAGAAATTCAGAAGGAGCCAAAAGCAATATGAGCACAGATACAGCTACAATATTCCAACTGTATTGCTAGTTTGAAAAAAATACCCAGCCTAATTAAAGAAATACAGACTTCACTATAAATGTGTATGCTGATCTCTCTTGTTTTCAAGTTCTAATTGACATCCAAAGGTGAGCAATTTAATAACCTTCTGCAATTTTATTTATTATTTTAGTATACGTACTATACTTTACTTCCTTTGTTTGAGATCCTTGAACGAATGTAAGCTTCCCTTTCCCTTCAAATAATGTTATGGAACATGAGAATAAATCAACTGCAAGTATTAAAATTATAATTGACCTGGTGTGAAAGTAGGAGAGAAAGTTCTACCCAGCACAGCCCGAGTTGAAATCCTAACTGCTTCTGTGTGAAGGGGAGTTCACCTTTGTGTATGGCCAAGGAGTTCACTATTGATGACATCTGGCAGGCACCGAGATTTATATACATTTATTAATTTATTTATTTTCACCCAGTGAAGCACAATCAGGACTTTCAGTATTCAGCCTTAATGCTCATATTTTTGCTATAGTTGCTATTATGCTCTCACTTTGAGGATTTCAAACTCCTGAAAAGAGCAATTGTTTTGCTTTAGGTACAGTAAAACTTACAAACACTATGCTTGGGGCGAGAGACAGAGGCTTTGTGTATTGAGGGAATTTGGTGTGTGAAGGGAGTGGAACTGGGCCCAGGACTGATCTAACTGACTTTGCCAACAAGTGAGGTGAGCCACAGTATTCTTCACTGTAGTCATAGGATTACAGGACAGCAGCTCATGAGTGGAGTTTTAGGGAATATTTTTATGTAAAAAAATCAAGAAAAATAAACTCACAAAAATCTGAACCCGGTTAAACCTGAATCTGGGTATATTTCACATTTCTGTATTGAAAAAAACCCAGTTCTGATGACTATGTGCAACCCATTCTATTCAGTGCCATTTCCATTCAGTCTTTACTATTAACATGTAGTATAGGCCACTAAATGGCCACGAATATATTAGATGGACTATGGCGAATAACGACGTGATTAAAATTTTTAGAACGAGGCCATGGCAGTTTTCCATAGCTCTGACATTTACCTAATAAGCCCCAACTCACTGACTGCTTTAGTAAATGATACATGACTTCTCTTGTAAACCTGGCATGGGGTTACATTAAATATTGCCTTGTATTTAACAACGTGCTACTTTCCTGCCCTACTCTCATAAGTCTAGTAGGAGTTGTGGCCTTAATTTAGCTTGGGTGGAACTATAGGTTGGACTTGTTGTTCCAGCAAGGTAATTGCTTCTCTACATAAATGAATTATCCTTTTCATTTACAGTGCCCATGGAAAGTCGTGTGTAATTTCAACACACTTGGCAGTGTAGCTGTGGCAATCCCTTAATATGTTGTGCACGCGTTCAGTGTGTCAGTCTTGTCCCCAGTGCCACAGCTTTGCTGCAGGGTGAGATGTCTGACAAGCTGGCCCTTCAGAGGGATGCTGCCCCTGCCCCACTGCTGGCCTCCCCTACAAAATGGTACTAACGTGACAGAGGATGAGCACTGCCTGAAACGGCAAGTCCAAGGCCTTCCTGACAGGCTGACCAGGATGGCAACTCTGCAGAGAGCCGTGGAGAGAAACTCAGTAAGCAGTACTTGTGGTGCAAGCTCTGGGAGCAGGGGAGGCATGTGAGGGCAAAGGCTGTGAGCCTGAGCCCTGCTGGAAATGCAGGAGCTGCCTGAGAGGGATGAGCTGGCTGGGATGTGCCACCAAACTGGCGCAGTGCAAAGCCATGACCCAGCTGCTGCAGTGGGAGAGGGAAAGTAAACAGGGCTGGCAGAGGCACCAGAAGCTGAACTTTGTGAACTCCTACCAGATGGAGTTACACCAGCAATTAATTTGGTGCAATTACTTCCACACAACTGCACTGGAAATTATTGCAAGATAGATCAACTCATTAACAATAGGAAAACAGCATTGCAAAACTCCAATCACCTCCTTCCAAGTGTTATGCACTCACTTTCCACTGAAATTAATGAAAATAATGCAAATGGGGTGCCTGGATTCCTGACGGATCACTGCATTGAGTAATTGGGGTACAGCTCCTGGATGTACCTGCTCAGAAGTAAACAGAGTGATGAGGGGAGAGAGATGACCTAGACTGAAAACAGTTCTTGTGCTTCCATTTTCCCCAAACTTACTGCTGGCAATATCTTGCTGTTTCTCTTGGCAAACATACATCTCCAGCTTCTGGTCAGGGCCCGCTGTTGCTACAAAAACTTCAACTTTAGTACGGAAACCTACATGTTTTCTGATTAACATTTCCATCAAGCTTAGTCCTGGGTAAACATTGTGTAACATTAGAATTCATGAGTGGACTTGCACAATCCCCTCGAAAAAAAAATTTTAAAAACCTGCTTTCAGTATACAATGAATATTACAGCCACAGAAAAGATCTTCTATGTAAAACAGAATAATTTTCCCCTCTTTCAGAGATTGATGAACTATGCACAAGACAATCATTTACTTTTCAGTGCATTATTGCCTGATTAGTCAAGTGTTGATGCAATTAAACTTAATGATCTTACTGAGTAGGTGTCTGCTTAGATTGACATTTAAAAAGAACAGGTCATTAGTATTTCTGTAAAGCCGAACCCTTCTTTGTTTTTACCATGATATTTCTATATTTCCATTGCTACCAGTCACCACTTCAGATGAGACTGCACTGTTCTCACTTGGAGCTGGTATCTACTTACACATCAGAGATCAGCTACTAAAGCAGCATGCAGAGTTTATGAAATATCAGTTTTGGAGTTGCTCCGAATAGAGAAGAGATGATGCAAGTTACTTTTCCCAAGGTGAATTACAGACATGCAGGAAGGGCTCAGTTTCTGTTGGCAAGAAGGCCTGACTGACTGCTAGACCTCAGCCTCTGGAAGACTGACAGGAGAAGAGATTCCATCCTGAGAGGTGCTAAGCTCCTGCTGCTGCTGCCCAGAGAGTAAAGAAGGCACGGGGCATCCCATGTGACATGGGAAACTTGAGGAGCAGCACAGGACATGGACCGGGTTGTTTCTAATGAAAAGAATCTTCTGTATGTAAACAAGGGTTAGTAGCAAAGTGTTGAGTCCAGGAAATCATTTCTGGTGAGGAGAATAAGCTTTCCTTCTGAGAGGAGTGCAATTACTTCTCTATTGTTCTCCTAGCTCCTCCTCAATTTAGTCTTGGCTGTGTCTCCAGTGAGAAAGTACTACTTGGAAAATAAAGGAATTTGAGAGAACACACAGAGGAAAACAAAAAAACAAAGATGTCATTTTACTGATTTCAAAAAGTGAATTTAGCAGGTAAGAACATGTTAATAACTCTATGTTTTTGCTTTGCAAGGGACAATTAGTAGTGAAATTAAGCAAGGGAGGACTTTAGTAGGAGCTGCATGGAAAGAAAAATCCCTGTAAGTTAGAAAACAACAGGGTCTAACAGCAGAGCACCTGTGGTTTACACTTTCTATGTTTGTTCACTCTCTTCAAAATATTTAATACTATGACCACAGTTTGTGTATTTCTAAGAAAGAAAACTAAAATGTTGCTGTTCCTACTCTGTCACAGATCCTGATTTTCCAGACATGTGACAGGCTTCCTGTAGAAGTACCTCCATTGTCTTAATTGATGCATTTGTACCAGGGAGAGCTGATGCAACAAGATGACAATCAAGCCCATGGGTCAACAGTTTCAAAAATAAGTATCTAAAATTAGGTGCCTAATTCCATAATTAGGAACTTGAGTAGAGGTGGACTGGTTTTTAAAAACACTGCAGGAGTGACAAATTCTGCTGAAGTCAATTTGAGGCGAGTTTTCCTTTGAAAATCAGGCTATTTTATTTAAATGCCTGGTATTGTTACAGGCATATTAGACATCCTGAGTGGAAGGTTTGAATTTCCCATCCCAAAGTATACCTGTATCAGCCTGTACCCAGTGCACAGAGCACTCATGATGTAGTACTCTAGAACATGGGTATGTTCCATCCTGACAGACATTATTGTATGAGTGTGTCTGGGGACTCAGCAAAAATATTAGAAAAATACACTTTCCTCTCTTTGATCCTGAGACAAGCCACAAATGTAACAGAGGCCTAAGGGCTGTTCGAAAGGATGCTGGGGAGTAGCTCTGTGGAGGAACTTCTGCACGGGCTGGGGATGAATACAGAACAAAACCTTCTCTGCAGCACCCACCAACAAGGTCTTCCTGCCTCCCAGACCGGCGTGGAACAAAGCAAGCTGAGGAGCTCTGAAAGCACTGCCTTGATGACACTCACGTATCTCAGCATGACATAATGAGCCAGGTTACCTGAAAGTTGTGAGGATGGGAAAGGCAGTTTGGGTGTTTCTAATGTATTTTTAAATCTTATTGGGTTGATGCTATTCCAAAACTTAAATCAAGCTGTTAAATCAAGATCATTGGGGCTAAAATATTTACTCGTAAGTGCTGGAGGCTGAAGCCTACTGCATAACACGAAGGTAGGCAGACATAGAGAGGACACCTGTCCCAGACTATCCCTGCTATTGGGGTTGTAGGTATCTTGAGAAAGAATAATGACAAACTCTTCTCCATTCAACTAGATCCACTAGATCAACTAGATCCATAATTCAGTTTCAGTAACATCTTGTAGGAATCTATTAGTTGTTGTGAACTAATAAATTCCTACAAGTACATAACTAATTTCTTTGCAAAGTGGTTACTACTGGTGACAATTAAAGGACAGTTGATTCTTCATAGGTTTTTTTAGCACATTTCAAATTTGTTCCATTGCATACTGTACCTTCCAGTCTATTTCTGATTATCTTCATCCTTTTGCAATAATATTCTCCCAAGTGTGGTGGCATTATACCACAGAGGTGGCAGCCATGTCAAAAGCAGTTGTGCCACATTACTTAACAGCCAGTAATTGTCTCCAGGAATCACAGGAATCTTGATCTGCTGCATCAGACATGACTTCTTTGACAGCTAAAGCTGAAAAGACACCTGGGATGGAACCTAAAATACACTCTGTTTCAGGTTGCAGGGACTGTGCAAAAAGCCTACAGTGCTGAAGAACACACAGCCATACATTTATCTTTGTTTTTTGGGGTTTTTTTAAACTTAATTTCTAAATAAACAAGACTTATGAGACATCACTCTGTCATGCTGCCCCAAGTGAGGACATTTTAAAATCCAGTGGCCAATTTGAGACAAGTTTCACACATGGTTACTGTTCACAAGAGAAATAAAGGTCTGGCACATTTCAGGAAAAGGAGATAAGGTTGCCCTGGTAAGGCTTCCACCAAGAAAGAGGCTGCCACCAAAACTCCTGCACTGGATGTGCAAGAGCCGTTTTGTCCACACAGATGCTGCAGTGTAAGCTCTCACCTGTTTAGACAGCGAGGTTAAGCAACCACGAGGCAGAAATGGACAAGAAATCTGGTTTTGTCCCTGCTTGTGCTCCCAGAAATATGTGCTGGTGTAGACTTGGCAGAGGGAGGGAAGTTAAAGTTCTGTTCGTGTTTCTAAGCTAATCCTGCTTTCGTGTGATGTGTAATGCAACCATGTGCTTTTCGGGTATTTAAGTTGATGTTAAGCTTCTGAGGTCAGAAATGCATTTCAGAACTGTCATTGCTCTCATAAGATTTCCAAGTGTGTGTAAGCAAATTCCCATGGTTAAAGCCCCTTATCCCATATTTCCTCTGTGTATTCATGCAGTGCTTATAACTTTTTCGTGACTCCGAGGAAAATTATGCGTTCAAGAGCATTTTTAGCTGTTTTACCCAAACTAAGTCCACAAATTTGTTTGGGATGTTATCATTATTTTGTTTTATTATTATACATGGAATATTGTATAATTAGATCTCTCTGATAATTTTAAATGTTGTGTTCTGCTTTTTTTCAGATCAATTATGTGTCCATGTGGTCAAAAGGGAAACAGTCCTTCTTCATCTGAAGTGAAGCAGGACCTGAAAGATGTATCTCAGACATACCCATGGCTCTCAGGGTCCAGGAATGCACTGACTCAAGAGGGGAAGCTGAACCTGAAGTCTCCTACATGGTCACATAGAGTAGGACTGCACTCCAGATGTGGCTTTCTCTTGTCATATGCCTTAAAACGTTTTTAATGATAAATGGTTTTCAGGCTGGCACTTAACCTCCCATTGGCTTGAACTCCTAAGAACTACAAGGTAATGGGAAGCTGGTTGGCTCACTAATTAAAATGGAAAAAGTACTTTGAGAGAGCATTTTCCTGGAAGTTGGGTCCATTTGTGTCTGACAAGCTGTTTTATAAAAAGTGCCAAAGTGAGATTAAAACTTTTAAAACTATTAAAAAACACTATGCGAAGCTTAATGGCTAAATAGCTACGATTGTAATTAAATAGTAGAAAGGCAGATTTGGTTTTGGCTGTAAAACCAATATTAGAACAAGGTACAAACTAATTTGGTGTCCTACAGCAACAATTAATGTCCTAAAGGATGTGACTTTTCATTAGGATGACTAGGAGGATCTGACAGGTGGCTGAATCATGCCCACTGTAGTCACGCTGAACTTCATCTACATGCACCCACAGTATTTATTGCTCAGTCAAATTCTTCCTTTTATAATTCTGGATTGCCACATTTGCAATTACATTGCATCCGGCACAGAGCTCTGAGATCTGTAATTACCAAACACGTCTACAGCAGTCATACAGCAACAGAAGTGACACTCATGTACTCAGGGGTGTAAAATCAAAGCACTGCACCTCCCACTTGCCCATGACTGAATGGAGAGGTGTTTACTGCACAGTTTATTCTGTGAAGCACCCTCCCAGTGTAATGATGCACAACTGATAAATAAGAGAGGGAGATAGGCGCAGTTCAGATGAGCCAAACTGTGCAGAACTGAGTTGTTCTGGAACTTCACATTCTTTGCAATACCTCCAGTGGCTGCTGAGCTAGCTGTGAGAAAAGAGTGGCTACGCAGAACCCAGATGTATACACATCTGCAGGGATGCTGGCACACCAGAAAGAATGTGGAATTGGCTAGGCCATGCACAGGAGGCAGAAGACTTGTGTATGTAAAAGTGACCTTGTTGTAGGGAGTGAGTGCCTCCCACAGCGCTCAGGCTATAAGATGGGATGTTTGTAAACAATCACAGTGCAGGGAATTACCAGTGTAATGGCTGGAGATGTGGGGGTGTCTGTGTATATCCCATCTATGGGACCCTGTAAAAGCACAAGAAGCACCGTCTTGTCTCATCTGTCTTTCTGACCGAGTCTAAATCCGAATAACAGAGCTGTCCATGGGGCCTGCCCTGGCTGTGGCGCAGCCTCCAGGTGAGCTGTACGTTGACATTCCAGCTCTTCTGCAGTACAACTTCCCCTTTCAAGCAGTTCTTTCTGCTGCCTAGAGGCCACTTTAGCCGGCCTAGATCTGTGCCCGTGGTGAAAGAGCGATCCCTATCACCAGGGCAGTTTGTTCCCCCGTTTTCCGTGGTGCATTAGCAGTGCGTCTACAGCGATGGAGGGGTTCGGGGCACGGGCGGAGGAGGGGGAGGTGGGCAGCCCCGGTCCTGACCTGCTTTACCAGGCAGGCCTGACGTGAGGGATGGCGCCGGCCCGTCCCTTTCAGGGAAACCTGAATTTCTGCTGGATTAAGGCGGTTGTGTAACCTCGGTCCAGCTGACACCATTGTTCCTCCGCACAATGTAGTTATCAGCGCGGAGTGAGCGCCGAGCACGGCGCTGCCCCGAGGCAGGGACGCCCGGAGCGCTGCTCCCGCCCCGCAGCCCGCCGGGAGCGCTGCGAGCGGGCGGGGGCTCGCATCCCGCCCGGCGGGCACTTCACACCCGGGATCGCCGCCCCGCCGCCGCCCATACACACGTGCATTTAAGGCCCGGCGGTCATGGGCTCGGGCTCCTGTGGGCACACGCTGGGCCGGCGTGGGAGGACACGCGTGCGGGGCCGAGAGGGAAGGCCGGGCAGCGGCTGACGGCGCTGCGGGAAGGGCGCGGGTGAGGAGCCGCGCCAGCCCCCGTCGGAGCGGGTGAGTGAGCGAGGGGCCGCTCCCCTCCCCGGGGCGGGAGCCTGACTGCCAAAGCACTCGGGGCGAAGGGACGATGCCGGTTGCGCGAACCCGTGAACCCAGCGGCGCCGTTTGCAGTGCAGGGGACGGGGTGTCCCCAGGCAGCGGCCACCGCGCTCCCGGGCGGGACCGGACCGTGCCGCGGCCGCGCTCTGTTGCCGTGACAACGGAGCTGCCGGCCGGCGGGCGGGCAGGGAGCGGCGCGGGGCATTGGCCGCCGTGCGGCACGTGGGGCGGGCGGGCCCGCC